>JAVKPL010013280.1:0-71434 GCA_032173675.1 Gastrolobium villosum | reverse complement strand
TCCTCATCTACACTCTAAGTAAGACTAATGCCCTTCTCTTTTCTGGTTCATCATGGAAAAGTGATTTATGCACTAAAGTTTGTTACTTTAACCTTGAAATCGATCTTAAAAAACAGACAAATCAGTTATTACCCAACAACCCATTTTCTAAAATCAGATTATTTGCATAGAAACAAGCAACACAAAACAAAAAGACAAAAACTTTGCAAATAAATGGCATGAAAATGCATTAAAGGAGGATACCCAGAAATGATCACAGCACCAGTTGAGTACAATGAGAGACAAAAAAATAGGGGGAGGGAGAGAGAGAGAGAGAGAGCACTTACCAGCAAGAAGGGTACCGCGACAATTGAAGGCAATGCATTTCATACAGCCATGTTCCAAGTACTCCTCTATCACTTTGGGGAAATCACCCTGTAATGGATCTTCAATACGGTGCACAGAGAATGTCAGAAAAAACAAAAACAACAAAAGAAAACAAGGAAGTTGAGGTGCAAAATAGAAAAAAGGGTATCGAAAAGAAGAAAACAAACCAATGATGGAGGCGTTCATCGTTCCTAGAGGCTCAAGGTGCAGTCAGGGAAGACAGAAGAGGGCGCTGCAAAACTGGAACGGGAAATTTAAGAGGGGACAGATGAGAAATAAATAAATAAATAAATAAATAAAACCCCGTCGAAATGTCCTTTTATTTGGTAAATAAAACCTTCAATTCAACGACTCAAACAAAGAGCCTTCTCAGATTACATATTAAATATACTAGATTTTATTAAAATTTGTAAATATTTTTAATGAAAAAGATAAATATTAGTCCATGTAAGTATGTGATGAATAAATAAGGATTTCTTATTATACTTTTTTGAACAAATATTTTAAAATAACTCGTATAGTAAATAAACTAGTTCAGATAAGTCTCTAATAGGTTTATTTATAATAATTAGGTTAAATTTGACTAAAGGTTGAGCTATTTAGTTTTCTCAATGGCTTGGGACTAAAAAAAATTTATCTACTAATAATTATTGATTCAAGTAGCGAATTATTTTTCTTTACTAAAGGCTTTAAATTTGAATTTTAAAACTAGAAAAAAGAATTGTGAGAAAAATAGCTTGATTAAAAAAAAGGCTTTATCCCTTCTTCTTTTTTCTTTAAAGAAAATATTCGGATATGGGTGGTGTAAAAACCCGTAACGCTAAATATTAATAAAATAACATTATCAATGCCGGAGCATGAATTTGATAAAAATTATGCATAATTATGATATGATAGTTATTTAGAAAGTCAAATAATGCTTAAAGTCGCTTTTCTGATGAAATTTGCATATACCGATTTTGCTTCACGGTATAAATGCGTACCGGTAAAGTATTCCAAAAAATTATAATACAAATACAAATATTCCTAGAAAAATATATAGGTCTATGATATCAAGTTTGGAGTAAATATAATGAGTGGAGATGTCCGAACTAATATCGGCTATGTATAAAACCCGTACCGATAAAGTATTGCGGAAAATCATAAGAAAAATATGATAATTCTTAAAAAAATGGCTAGGTTCATAGTATTAAGTTTGGTAGAAAAATGATTAGCGGAGGTATTATAACTAATACTGTTAGTTTAAGTTAGTGAACCTATAAATAGTTAAATGGCACTTTCTAACATATGTCACTTGCTAGCAAACTTTTGGTACCACTTATATTTATTTTTTTATTTTTCTTTTTTTTTTACCCCACTTTCATCTTCTCTCTCCTTTTGTGATTGGTCTTCCCCACTGATTAAATGGTACCACGGTGGTACCTTAAGAATTTCCATCAGCTGCCTAGTAGTGTTGTGTGTAGGAGTGTGCATGGAGCGGTTCATAACCGGTTTTAACAAAAACCGAACCGAACCAATTTTAAATGGTTTAGTTTTCAAGCCGAACCGGTTTTTTTTCTTTTAAAATCGGTTTTTAATTTCTAAACCGATTTGAAACCGGTTCCAAAACCGGTTTATGGTTTATAACCGATTTTGATTTAAAACCTGTTTTTAACCAATTTTAATTCAAAACCGGTTACGAACCATAAACCGGTTATCAATTCAAAACTGTTTTTTAACAAATTAAAAATCGGTTTTTGATTAATGGTGCTATTTTATAAATAGTCATTTGTTTCTCCCGATTATAGGTAGTTGACCAACTGTTTCTTGCAAGAATCTTCATTGTATTGGAACTCTCAGTATGAAATGATTCTTATAGAAATTATTTCACGTTGTTTTGAGAGTGATTGATAGAAGAACAATTGAACTAATTTTAAATTATAAAAAAATTGCTCTTTGTTTTCTCAAGATTTATGTTACTTAGAGTTTCATTTGAAATGATGGAGGAAGGTATGGGTAGGGGTGTTCAAAATGTCTAAAAGAACTAAACCAATCCATAACCAGACTGCTCTACATTTTAAAAATCGGTTTCATATGCAATTGTATTTTATTTTATAAACTAGTTATTTACCAAACCATAAAAATAATTGGTTATCCATAACCAAACTGCTCCATAATTAAAGAACAAATAAGTAAATCCGTTGTGAGTTGTCCTTTTAACGATGTTTATTCATCATCTTAAACATCTCAGATACGTTAAGTCAATTGATTAAATTTAGTTGCCCTTTTCTTTTATGATTTTCTAACTTCATCTTTGTCATTTCAAAGCATTTGTCTTGTCAAGTTGTGAGTTTACCCGGAGGTCTGTATGTGGTTTTTTTTTTTTGTTGGGAAAAAAGCCGTTACGTTGCATAAGAAGTGCTTTCTTAGGATGTGACCTTTCGATTTATGTGTAATTTTTTTTTAAATAAATGTTTTATATTTGAGCTGCTTAACTTTTTCTGCTAGTTTATTGTTTGGAAGTTTGAGTTAATTGACTAATATAATAGGTATAATAAAAGATAATACTTATTTGTGCTTTAATTATAAAGCAGTTTGGTTATGGATAACCAATTATTTTTATGGTTTGGTAAATAACCAGTTTATAAAATAAAATGTAGTTTTTATATGAAACCGAGTTTTAAAATATTGAGCGGTTTGGTTATGGATTGGTTTGGTTTGGTTCTTTTGGACATTTTGAACACCCCTAATTGTGTGGTTGCTATGGGAGTTCCTCTATAGTGCCTTAGCCTTGCCTCCATGAAAGCTTGCTATTTTCTCACTAAACCACACCAAGTCTCCATCTCTATCCACCTCTATGCCATGGAATCATTCTCAACCCACTAAAGCTTAGGTCTTATAGAAGAAAAATGTGTTTTTGGAGGTGTTTAAGTCCTGTTTGGTGAGTGTGAGGGTTGTCACCATTCCTTCTTGATTAAGAGTAATTCCTTCACTTCTTGGAGCATCAAGGTGCCATCTTGGAGGGGAAAGAACCAAGCTTTCTCCTTGGATTTTCGTGCACCCTTTGGTCAGTGGGTTGGAGCAATTTCAAAGCCATCCAAGTTCTCTTATTTTTCTATTTTGATGAGCCCTAGGTATATATCAAACATTCCTCTTGTGTTCATGTAAAAAGAATGACATTTCCTTTGTTCTTTATAATAGAAAGCATGATTTAGGTTAAAAGGCTGAATCTTGAAGTTGTTTTGGTGTTTAAAACGTGTTGGTATGTTAATTAAATGATTAAACAAGTTAGGGAGATCATTGGAGGAAAATTGTACCTTAAAAACTCAATTTTTTGCATTTTGTCAAAGAAGTATTCGAATACTTTTTGGACAGTATTGGAATACATTCTAAAAAATGCAGTAATTGAATACTCCGCAAGACAACGACGACCTAGTTTAGTAAAATCACGATATCTCGAGCTACAGACATCCAAATTGAGTGAGGTTTGGACCAATGTGAAGCTAACAGATAGGGATACAACTCTGTAAACTTTCGAAGGCATTGGATAAGTGGTTTGATCTTAGTGTTAGTTTGAAGTCACATCACGGTTGCTGGAAATTCAGTTTGCAGCAGTCACTTTGCGAAAATCATAACCGGAGTTATACAACTCCGATTGAGACATAAAATATGTCATTCGAAATCTTGATATGTCTAGTTTAATATATTAAAATCTTAGAATATTTGGTAAAGAGTCTCAACTGAAGTTTTAAAAATAGTAAAGACAGTTTGTGCTTAGGGACTTTGGGAGAAGCCTGTAGTACGCTAAACGAAAAAGAAAACATGTTCCATTTGACTTGAAATTGTAGGATATGATTATTGATGTAGTGTTTTCCATTAAACCAGATTGTGACTCGCTGGATTGTTTGATTGTCGGTGACCACGTTGATACTGAGTTTTTATTTGAGGACATTACGGATACAGGTAAGCTTTTGGTCCTCGGTTTTATCTGTTGCTTATTCTACCAAACCCCATAGGGGAATTGTTTATGTGCATGGTATGTTTTCTGGAAATTATATTTGTTTATGTTATGAGTATTGGATCTACTGTTGAGCTGGTTTATGGAATTATATCTGTTATGTTATGAGTATTGGATATGTTGTTGAGCCGAATTATGATATTGTGCATTTTCCATATGTTATGTATGTGGGGTGTTCCACGTAGACGGTAATCCCTGAGTATATGGAGACATACAAGATGGTAACTCCATGGGTGAGGTACGAGAGTACTGTGGGTTGTAGACGTACTTAATTCCTACCTTTTATTCTCTGACCAGTAGGATGCATACACACATGACATGGACATATACAACATTTCACACTCATTTGATATATTGCATGGCATGCTCATTTTATATACTGCATTGTTATTGCTATAAATGGCCCGGTATAGCCATTCCCTTTATCTTGTTATTAATCTGCTTCTTTATATACTGGATGCACTATTTTAGAACTTATATTATACCTGTAGGTGAGCTTGGGGTGGAGGATTCCTTGAGGACCCCTTGTCTTACTGAGATCTCTATTAGAAATACCAACTCTTTTTGGGGCACATTTTCAGGAAATGACATTTGTGAGACGGACACTGATAGAGGCAAGAGCCCAGCATAGAGATTGTATTATTGTTATGAGTCATGCATATTATGATTATTCATTTTACCATGAGGAAACTTTATTATGACTAGACTTGATTGGATTCTATTCTTTAAGGTGAGCATAGGGGTTGTCTATGCCACTATAAAATGATCTGTTTATTTGTTGACTTGAGTATTTGTATTGTAGCGCTATGAGCTATGGATGCTTTTTAATTGTTATTTATGAGTATGAGGTATTTCAAATTTTATTTTAGTATTGCAATTACATAAGGACTGTTATTAAAAGAAAAAGTCAATCTACCATGAGGATTAGCCTTGTTTATTTGAAGAAAACAGTTATTACTTCCGCGATTAATTATTGCAAGCTGCGCTTTAAATACCATTTGTATGTTAATACACCAGCTGCAAATGGGGTGTTACAGGTGGCTATGTAATTTATCCTCTCAAAGATATGGTACACTTGCAATCTTTGACACTTCATGGTAGTAAGCATGTCTAGTGTTATTTCACCTTATGCATACTTTTTTTTTTGTGTCCGCCTTGTGCATACTTAACTAGGTACCTAATGCAGTAGCGAAGAAAATAAAGCCCAATCGAGTAGCTAGAAAACAATGCAAAAATCAGAATTGGAATCCAATTAAAAATAGTGCAATTAGCAAGATGAATAATTTTTTCCCGTGTGATATAATAAACATGTCACAAGGAGTTTAACCTATGTAGTTTGATAAGTCCACGAAATGTGATTTAAAACATATGGTTTCTGATATGAAAATGTTAAAAAAGAATACTTTTTTTGTTATTATTGACCCTGTTACATTGAGCTGAAATGTTGTTGAGTCAAATGCTAATGGGCTTTATTTTGATTTTAAGGCCCACATATTAAGACTTCCCAAAGCAAAGAAAAAGAAATAAAAAATTGGAAGAAAGAAAAGATGGGCAACGTAAGACACATTTGGAAAAAAACACTCCTAAGCCATCGAACCCTAACCCCCTCACCGCTCGAACCACCCATCTTAATCCAACCAGAAAGCCATTCCAAATCAACCTTCCATCTTGATTTTTTGTGAGCCATCCAACCACAAAACCCATCCTTCTAGTGATTCAATTAACCATTTGATAAACCCTTGGTTTATAAGGTTTTTAAAGCATGAATTAGTTTAATTTGTGTGATTAAATGGATAGAAAAGAGGGTTAATGTCCTAGAAAGTCCTAAATACAAGTTCTGGAAGCTTTGTTGAAAATTTGCATTGTTCTTGTAGGGAAATGAAGCTCAATGAAGCAAAAGAGAGAAGGAATAAGATTCTGAAAAATGGGAAAATTCTAAGTGTTGGGCGCTAAAATGCCAAAAGTCAAGAGTTTTAGCGCCCTGCTGCAAAATGAAGCCAAAAAGTGCTGGTGCTGAGCGCTAAAACGACCAAGTTAAGCGTTTTAGCGCTCTGATATGCAAAAAGGTTCTGGTCTTGAGCACCAAAATGTCCAAGTAGAATGTTTTAGCGCTCAGGACAGTTAAAAGTGGTTAAGCATCCATCAAAATTGAGATAAAACGTCCAAGAATGAGCGTTTTAGCGCCCAAGTCAGTTTCTGATTGTTATTCAGTTATATTTTGTAACTCTATAAAAGGCAAGGGCCTTCACATTTGAAGATTACATCATATATTCTCATATCCTATATTCTGATTTTTCCCATCACACTAGGAAAGGGGAGATCAGATCAGATCTTTCATAGATCTGATCTGACCGCTCATTCTCTCTGAATTTCCAAATTCTTTAGGATTAGTTCTTGTATTAGTTAGTTCATTCTATGTAATTGTGATTGGAGATTGAAGACTCAACTATCATGACAATGGAGTTTGATCTTTCTTCTTCTCTTGTTTATATTTCAACTATGTCTGAGTAGAGTCCTTTGTAGTCTGATTCAATGGAACTCAAGTATGAATTTATGAATGGTTAATTGAATATTTTGTTTATCTCTTATGTGATTGTATGAAGTTGTCTTGATTAATTATTTCTATCAAGTGAATAGTGTAGAACAGACATGTTTACATTGTTTCTGTAATTGACAACTTCATCATCAGTGTTCTAGTATTCAAGAAATTGATGCTAGGATTTTGATGTGATCTCAAGACCTTAGTAATTAATGCATGTATTAAGAAGGGAATCACCAAGACATTGGGGTTTTTGATTAATGTATCTATCAGGGTAGTAAGACATTACATCTTAATGATAAGAAAAAGGTTTATCAACATCACATAGTAGATAATTCATTGTGAAAATTAGTTCATCCATATATTCATGCTTGAGGGAAATTGACATCTGACTACTTGTTTAGATTATAATCACATTTTATTTATTTATTAAGTTTTTATGTAATTCAACTTAATTTCCGGTGACAAGAAATCAATGCAATTTATGATCTTTTGGTTGATTCAACTTAAATATATATGGTTAGTCAGTGCTTGAACACAAATCCTCGTGGGAACGATCTTTACTCATCATTTTATCACTTGTGTGACTAGTACACTTGCTAAATCAACAACACCATTCACTTATAAGTTTGATCCTAACCATAGTCTCTTAAAAAGAAAAAGAGCAAACACTGACCCTAACCCAATAATGACATGGAGTTTGTTGCAGTCAGGTTGTGGGATTTTTGTGGAGTGCTTGGTGTGAGCGTGGAGCAATAAAAGAACGTTCAAGGGATGCTAGTGTGGTTCGTGCAGAAGGAGGGCGTGTAGATGCTGTTGGTGAAGAGGCCCAAAGCCTATGCATACGAAGGAAACGAGATATAAAAGAGAAGGAATAGCTTATTTGAGGGAACCTTCTTTTGTAATCCTTCTTCTCCATTTTTTAAGTTTTATTTTGAGTTTCTGGTACTGTAGTAGATGTTATTTTGTTTGGCAGATATAAAAGGTATTAGCCCATCTTATTGCATGCATAAAATCCTTTTGACAGATCCAAACAGCAGCTTTAGGGAGCAGCAAAGGAGACTTAACCCAATCATGAAGGAGGTAGTCAAAAAGGAAATAATTAAGTGGCTGGGTGCTGGGGTAATATACCCTGTTTCTGACAGTAATTGGGCCAGCCCAGTGCAGTGTGTCCTTAAAAAGGGTGGGATCACTGTTGTGGAAAATGAGAAGAAAGAATTGATACCCACTAAGACAGTCAAAGGTTGGAGGATCTGTATGGATTACAGAAAACTCAACAAAGCCACTAGGAAGGACCATTTTCCTTACCTTTTATAGACCAGATGTTGGACAAATTGGCTGGTAGGGAGTTTTACTGTTTTCGAGATGGCTATTCAGGTTATAATCAAATAGCCTTAGCCCCTGAAGACCAGCCAAAGACTACTTTTACTTGTCCCTATGGCTTTTTTGCCTTTAGGAGAATGCCCTTTGGGCTGTGCAATGCACCAGCCACCTTTCAAAGGTGCATGATGACCACTTTTACTGATATGATAGAAAAATTTATGGAAGTCTTCATTGGATGACTTCAGTGTTTTTGGAGACTCTTATAAAGAGTGCTTAGAAAATTTAGGAAGAGTGCTAGAGATAAGTGAGGAGACAAATCTGGTCCTTAATTGGGAGAAGTGTCACTTTATGGTGAGAGAAGACATTGTGTTAGGACATAGGATCTCTAAGGCTGGTTTAGAGGTTGATAAGGCCAAGATAGATCAGATTGAGAAACTGCCACCCCCTATTAAGATAAAGGGAATTAGATCCTTCCTTGGGCATGCAGGTTTTTATAGGAGGTTCATCAAAAAAATTTCAAAAATTTCTAAACCTCTTAGTCATTTGCTTGAAACCAACACCCCATTTCAGTTTGATGAGGCTTGTCTTAAAGGCTTTGAGGAGCTAAAACAGAAGTTGATTTCTGCTCCCATCATAATAGCCCCTGACTGGTCATTGCCCTTTGAGTTAATGTGTGATGCAAGTGATTGGGCAGTGGGGGCTGTTTTAGGACAAAGGAAAAGTAGAGTTTTTCACTCTGTTTACTGTGCTAGTAGGACCTTAAATGTAGCCCAACTAAACTACACAGTGACTGAAAAGGAACTATTGATTGTGGTGTTTGCCTTTGATAAATTTAGATCATATTTGGTAGGCACCAAGGTCATTGTGTATACTGACCATTCAGCCATAAAATATCTGGTGCAAAAGAAAGATTCAAAACGTAGGCTTATTAGGTGGGTCCTTCTCCTACAAGAATTTGATATGGAGATCAAAGATAGGAAAGGATCCAAAATTCAAGTGGCTGAGCACTTGTCTAGGCTGAATGAAGGGCAACAAGGTGAAAGGGTAGTTGAGCAAGCCATTAGAGAAGATTTTCCTGATGAGCAACTATTTTTGGTTGCCACAAACACAACCCCGTGGTATGCTGACATAGCCAACTATTTAGTTAGTGGGGAGCTACCAAAGGATTTAAGTTAACAACAAAGAAAAAAATCGATGCATGAAAGTAGATTTTACTTGTGGGATGAGCCTTACATGTTTAAAAAATGTGTTGACCAGATCATTAGGAGATGTGTGTTAGAGGAAGAAAAAGAGGAAATCTTGAAGCAGTGTCATGACTCACCATATGGTGGTCATTTTGGTGGTATGAAGACAGCAGCAAAGGTGCTGCAATGTGGTTTTTATTGGCCTACTTTGTTCAAGGATGCCAATGTTTATGTCTATGAGTGTGATAGGTGTCAAAGGACTGGTAATGTGTCTAGAAGGCAAGAAATGCCTTTGAAACCAATTTTGGAAATAGAACTCTTTGATGTGTCAGGGATACAGTGGGATTAAGTTTCCACCCTTCCCTGCGCATAATTAGACTCCCGAGCCTTTGATCTATAATTTTAAGACCAGTTTACAATTAGAGGTTTTCTAATTTTTCCAAATTAAATAAAATAGGTGGTGACCTCATTGTTATTATTTTTAGATTTCGGGTCGTTACAGTAGTAAAGCGTCAACCTGAGTCGTCTCTCAACTCAAGGGGGATTAGTCTCACCCTTCCTCTGGTAGCGAAGCTCAATGCACCCGTTGTTCCAATGAGGGGGTAGCCTTCGGGCCGTACTCCGAGGACAAGGTGACCGAAGAAGGTTGAATGGGGATACCCTCCAGGTTATACCAAAAAAGAAAGAAGAAACGAGAATATTCAAATTAAAAGTAACTAACCAAATAATTAGAATTCCAAGGACATCCATCATTGGACAAATAATTACCAAATCGACCCTAAGTGAATTGGAATCCCTATATTCGCTTAGGAACCCCTATCTAGACGATCGCCTAGCGTTTGGTCAAATTCGGCGTGTCTACCCTGGCAATCGCGAAGTATCAACCCGTTCGACTTGAATTCAATGTATTAATCAACCTAACCATTAAATCTAATGGTTAATCTCTTTCTTAAGAACATAATCGCGTATCTCAGATTGAATACGCACAATCGCGTGATGTTAAACCGAGTTAGAAAGAGAAACGAATTGGGTTCAAAATGAGGCGCAGGTCCTCAGGATTCAACCATGGAATCCTTAACCCTTGGGTTGATTAAAGAAAATAGGAGAGGAAAAAGACGAAAATTATATTAATTTCAAAACTATAAAACTCAAATTCAAACGAAAAGATGATTCACAAGGTCCCTCTTATCGTCCTTTTAAACCCTAATCAAGCTGGGCTTCGGCTCTAAAATCCAACCCAAAATAAAATAAAACATTAAAACATGGCTTTGGGCCCTAAACACATTGGGTTCTAATTTAATTTACAGTCCAAACGTCAAAATAAATTTCCAGCAAAGCACGTCCATCTCGGGCTCAGGTTTCGACCATCTTCCCATCCGAATTGTGTTTCAGTGACTGAAATAGTGATTGCATCCCTTTCTGTTAGATGTAAAACGCAACAAGAACGGAGTCAATCGGACATCTGTACAGTGAGATACAGCCAAAATACGAAAGTAGTGTAAATTTGGAAAATTCTGACGGAAATCAATTAAACCCAATTAAAATCTAGAATTCTAATTTGACTTAAAAGATCTTTATTTAACTCAAATAAATCCTAAAAATATTAAGCAAGAGTAATAAATAAGTGTAACAAAATATGCGTTATCAATTTTCTTGCACCACCAAGTCAGTAGCTTGGAGCACCTTCAAAGTCCTCAAAGCTTCCCCGTTTTTCTATTTTCAACGGTCCATAGGTAACTACAAACTATTCCCCCTGTGTTTTCTTGAAAATGAGTTAGTTTGTGAAGTAAAAAGTAGAAATATTTGCGAATCATGTAAAATATGGTATAGTTATGTTTAAGCATGTGGTTTGAACTTCTCTTTGAGGAAAAGTTGGACTTGGACCTTTAGAAGCTATGGAACCCATGGATTATGCAGAAAAATCTGTAGTTTTCAAGTTCTGTCCGTAATCGATTAGCCTCTGCATAGTAATCGATTACCATGTGGAGTAATCGATTACCCTATTCTTGGTAATTGATTATTTTGTGTAGTAATCGATTACCCCCGTCAGAAAGACCAGAAACCAGTTCTGATGCGTTGGAACTTGGAAAGCTCAAATTAGGGTATGATACCCTAGAGAGTCAGTGTTACTGTTGGTAAGTATAAATACAAATAACAGTGAGGGTAAATATGCTATAATTATGTTTTAGGAAGGACTTAGGTCACTAAACGAAAAAGAAAACATTGCTCAATTGATATGAAACTTGGGATTCTGAATATTAATAATATTCTTGATATAAAACATATTGCAACTGTCGGATTGTGCGACTGTTGGTGTATCTGGGTATACTGAGCCTTTGGATATGGATTTTGACACTTTATGTAAGCTTTCGTGTCCTCGGAGGGATGCTTTATATGCATGATGTGTTTTTCTGAAAATATATCTGTTTACATGATGAATTTTGGATATGTTGTTGAGGTGGATTATTATTATAGCGCATTTGCCATATGTATATCTATGTGGGGTATTCCATACGAGACGGTAATTCCCGAGCATGTCGAGCCACATGCAAGATGATAACTCTATGTGTGAGGTACATGGTGGATGTAAGAACCCGCACCGTTAATTAAGGAAATTAATTAATTAAATGTGAGAATTAGTAAATAATTCCATAATTGACCCTAATAATTATTATAAGGCCTTAATAATTACAGTAAGTGAGTAATAATGCTGAAAGTCGCTTTTGGACGAAAAGTGCGTATACCGGTTATGCTACTCTGTATAAATGCGTACCGGTGAAGTATACCGGAAAATTATAATCAATGTATGAATATTCCTAGAATATTATATAGGACTAGTAAAACAAGTTTCAAGTCAAAATAATGAGAACTGGTGCCAGAACTGATACTGGCTATGGAAAAGCGCGTACCTGAAAGGTGCTGCGAAAAATAAAATAAAAATATGATAAATCTTAGAAAAATGAGTAGGTTAAGAATCCTAAGTCTGGGATTAAAATGCTAAGCATAGCAATTAATGATAATACTGTGTGTTTAATTCTTAAGTGGCTATATATATGCCCGTGTGGCCCAAAACCCTAGGTGCCACTCATTTCTTACGGACTTGGAGGCTGATCAGCTTCTCCTTACACTATTCCATTGCTTCTTCACCCATTTTGTGAGCTTTGTGACCTCTTTTCTTCCACTTCTCTTCACTAAATACCTTGTGTTTGTGAGAAGTATCCTTGTGAGGGTGAAAGGGGTCAGTGTTCTGGTTGTTCAGCCACTGTTTTGGTTGTTGAGGGGCTGGCCTTTTTAGTTTGGGTTGTGAGAGCTTGTGTTGGCATTTGGAGGTCCAAGGAGTGACCTTGGTGAAGAAAGAACCAACCTTTCATCACCATTTTCGTGGTTGAAGGAAGTCAGACTTGAGAGGTGGTTGTTAGAGCTCCAAGAGCACATTCTTCCTCTGTTTTGAGCTTGGGTAAGCCTTACCACCTTTGATCACGATTTTAAGTGGTTAAAAATGGAGCCTTGATGCATGTAATGAACCTATTATCATAAACTATAGTTGGGTAATGTTAAACACACCTTAAATCGCACGCTTGAGCTTCTCTATGCATGAAATGAACCACTTTTGGGAAGGATATCTCGCGAAATGCAGAACTGCATTCTGTCGAGAAATATCCGGATATGGATATCCAGTTATTGATTTTCGGGTATGGAGATCTAAATATCCGGATATTGACAGAGAGATATCCGAATATTGATATCCGGATATGCCCCCGATATATATCCAGATATTCTGGGTTTTCGAAGGACAGTAAGGTGCTGTTCATACAGAACTGAGTTATGGGTTTGTGGACCCTAGTTTGATGAAGTTGAACTTCTGTAGTAATTAATGTAAGTCAGAATCTAACTGATTAAGGGCTTGTGGCTTTATGAGAAGCCTAAAAATGTAAAACGTAAAGGAAAGGCATTGTCCTTGTGTCGTATGCTTGTTAAGTATGATTGTTGATATATTGCTGGTCCGAAACAGATTGTGATTCTGCTGTGTTGGGCTTGAGCTAGTGTGGACTCTTGGCATTGGATAGTTAGCTTGCAAGGTAAGCTTTCGTGTCCTCGGTTTTGCCATTGTTGGTTCCACCATGTCCTATAGGGGGATGGTTATATGCATGATGTTGTTTTCATGATATACTGATTTGTTGAAATGCTGTTGAGCTGTTATATGCGAGTGCCTTTATGATATGCATGTGGTGTTCCACCTATATGGTAATCCTGAGTATGTGGTACTTACAAGATGGTGAGGCTGTGGGTGAGGTGCAAGCGTTGTTCCTTGTACTAATTGTAGGTAATAGACGTATTCTTACATTTCTCTGACCAGTAGAATAGTGATAACACACATGGCATGAATATCTATTGCACTGCATAGTTTTGGGAACTTATAATGCTTAAACTGCTTTTGGAACTTATATTGCACACGTAAGTGAGCTTGGGGTGGAAGATCCTTGAGGACCCCTTGTCTTACTGAGATTTCTGTTTAGAGATCTCACCCCACGTTTGGGGCGCTTATTTCAGGTTCAGGTAACCCAGGGGTTGAGACCTCTAGTGGTAGGATGCCAGAACTTAGTTGATACTTGTTGTTTATGCTTGGATGTCGGATCCTGTTTACTGCTTTATGCTTGTAGCTTCATTTAATGGATTACTTTGCTGAGACTCTTTTGATTATGTTGTCTATTTTGTGAGCATGGGGATTGTCCATGCCACGTTGACTTGACTATGTCTTAGTTTGGATTTGAGTTGTAATAATGTATCAGGATATTGTCCGGACTACGTTTTGTCGATCCGTGACTTTAGTTACTCACTATTATTTTATATTATGAGATATTTCAGTTAGTTATCCTTTGCAATTGCATACAAGCGATGTTTTTATGAAATTGATTAAGTAATCAACTTGGCTAAGATTAATGACGTCATAATTGAACACAAAGAGATACTCCGCATTTTTAATTAAGCGTGGCTTAATACGATGACATGTTAACAAACCGGGTATACACGGGGTGTTACATTTTATGGTATCAGAGCACTTTATAGGGAAAAGCCTATATGTGTTGCAATAACTTAGGATGTTTGCCGTGAGTGTTCTTTCTATTTGGTTTTATTGTGATGATGCATATGTGACCACACTGTGTGGGTCTGATCAACTCATTCTTTGTGTAACTTGTGCAGAGTCATGGTACTACCTCGGAGGAACCGAGACACTGGCAAAAGTCAATCTGATCCTGTCCTGGCTGCATTGGCTGAGATGCAGGCAGCCTGACAAGCCGACCAGGAGGCCATGAGAATGGCAAACCATGCCTTGCTACACACCATCAAAGAGGCGAACAGAAAGGCCACTGAGGATGTATTGAAGGTCAACCGCCTGGCGAACATGACTATGATGAGAGTCATGTTAGAGGAGATGAGGGTTGGTCTTGCTGTTGGCCAGTTTTCTCCACCACCACCTCCACCGCTACCTCAACCTCCACCTAGTCTTCATGATGAGAGCCAGAGCTATGTTGAGGGCACTGGTCAGGTTACTGGGGTGATGGAGCCTTACATGGAGCCTGTTGAGGATCGCGATACGATTGACCGCCGACTGAATGCTTTCCGTAAGCATAAGCCACCTACCTTCGATGGGTCATATGATCCTATTGCTGTGGCGAGATGGTTGTAGGTGCTGGATAAGATCTTCCAGATCATGCAGTGTACAGATCCGCATAAGCTAATCTTTGCTACCTATATGCTGGAGGGCGATGCCCATGAGTGGTGGACGAACACCTCTCACGTTTTTGAGATATAGGGTCATGTTATGACATGGATATTCTTCGAGGATTTCTTTCTAGGTCGGTAATTCCCTTATGATGTACAGGAGAGGAAGCAGGGTGAGTTCGACAGGTTGGTGCAGGGCTCGTTGTTTGTTGACGAGTACCTGGCCAAGTTCAATGAACTGGTTAAGTTCGCTCACTTTCGGATGAAGAGGCCTACTTCGATCTTCTTGGCTGCTAAGTTCCACAGGGGACTTAATGAGGATATTGCTAATCACCTCACTGGTTCTGCTTCGAGAGACTTCGGGACACTGGTGCAGCAGTGTCGGGACATCGAGGATTTCTACAGCGCGAGCAAGGCCAAGAGGGCCAAGGTTGCTGAGACGAAGGTAGCTGGTAGTTCCTCTTCCTGGAGGGACAGGAAGTTTGGGAGAAAAGGTAAGGGAAAGCAGATGGCGGCTCCGCAAGCGCCAAATCAGTTTAAGAGGACTTCTGCTCAAGGGAGTACAGCGAGACCTCATACTCCCACATGCTCGGGATGTGGGAAGACTCATTTTGGGCCGTGTTCTCGGCCAGTTGATATGCTTCCAGTGTGGCAAGGAGGGCCACTACTCTAGAGATTGTCCGTCGTTGACGGCGAGAGCTGCTGCAGTTCAGGCAGTTCCTTTGCAGATAGTTCCCCATCCACCTTCAGGGGCACCGGCAGTGCCACCTGTTACTGGGCGAGTTTACACCTTAGATCGGCAGCAGTCGGACAGAGCTCCGAACCTTGTCAGAGGTACTGTTACGATTGATGGATCTTTTGTTGATGTCTTGTTTGACTCTGGGGCTACGCATTCCTTTACTGCTACCCCGATTGTTGTGGGGCTTGAGTTGCCCATGTCTGTGCTTTCTCCACCGTTGCGGGTGACCACCGCCACCAGAGAAAAGTGTGTTACCTCCACTGTTCATCGCGATGTAGCGTTTCAGTGGGATGGCCGTGAGTTCTCGGTGGATCTGATAGGATTACCGATGGCCAACTTGGAGATTATTCTGGGCATGGATTGGTTGTCCAGGAATTGTGTGATGATTGACTGTTGTGCCGAGCGAGTGGTGATGTCTCCGTGTGACTCCATAGCCAGTTCCTCGCCATACATTTCGTTGCTGCATGCTAGGAGAGCCTTGAGAGCAGGGGCATATGGTTATGTCATGTTGGGAGGTTTGGTGAGTGGGACACGGGAGGATATCACTGGCATTCCTGTGGTGAGGGAATTCCTCTAGTTGTTTCCTGAGTTTCCACAGAGGGAGATAGAGTTCTCCACAGTTGCACAAAGACTCAACCAATGGCAGATGCCGATCCCATGCTGAGCCATGCACCAAAGTGCAAGCTCTCAACATGTCCTCCAAGGTCTGGATGGTCCGCTCAGTCGGTCCAACAGTCTGAGGGTGATAGGATGTACTCAGTCTCAACTGAGTTCCAAAAGCTCTCTGCAGCGCCTCCTATAATCGAGATGTGAACTTCGGGTCCCTATCACAGAATATACTCTCGGGCACCCCGTGAAGCCTCACGATCTTGTAAACACACAGTTTGGCCAACTGCTCTGAAGATAAGCTCACCTTTACCGGAAGAAAGTGGGCAGACTTTTACAATCTGTCCACAATGACACAAATAGAGTCAAGACCAGCCTGGGTCTTAGGCCAACCCACCACGAAGTTCATGGAAATACTTTCCCACTTCCACTGCGATACCTCAAGAGGTTGAAGCTTACCAACGGCTTCTGGTGTTCAATCTTCTCCTTCTGGCATAACAATCTCTGGACGCACAATAATGACGTCTCGCCTCATTCCAAGACATACCGTCCTACTTCTTCTCCAAAAGCTCCTTCTCGACCCTCACGGTTTCCATTTCGAGAAGTGCACCCCCACGCAAAGAGGTCACCGACAGATCTCGAAACTTCACAATGACATAAAAAATGTCCTTCGATTCTCTGGGATCACCAGACACTTTCTCAATAGAAATGACCTGACCCCACAAACTCAAATCTACACAAAAATCGAGTGATTTTAGTCCTATTCCATGACTCTAACATCGACACGACTTACAATTTATAATCAATATCCTCAAAATAAATTCATATTCCGTTCACAGTATGAAATCATAATCATGTTCATTTCAACCAATACATGTTAGTTAACAAGCTCATTTACATAGTAACGTACCTTAGTTCACGTACACCTGCAAAATTTTCAATTTCAATAACATAATAAACCAAAAACTCTATGTAACGGTATACCTCAATCTCCATGGTATCTGCAAAAGCGAGAGTCAGTCAAAGGTGAAATAACATTGATACATTACAACAATCTATCGTACTTATTTCATGCTTTACACTGCCCATGGTGTTAACATCCCAACTACTTATGAAGCATATCAATAATCAACATATGAAGCTAGAATCATGGAGACCACTCAACTCACAAACGAATTGTACATGCACTGCCTCGCATATACAAGATCACGTGTGGCCTTGCCACAAATTCCAAGTGTTACACACTCAGTTTCCCTGAAGAGAACTTTACATTCTCAAATAGAGCACCATCACGATTAATTAATGGCGTAAGGCATCTTACATTACAACAAAATGACCGGTGCTCCCCATGAAGACACGCTCGGTCGAATGAAGTCTTTCGCCGAAAGACTCCCAACAAGCTTCTTCAGCTCAACCAATTCTGGCGGAACATCCCGGTATGGAGCTAATGAATTAGGCCCCACATCAGGAAACAAATCAATGGACAACTCTATCTCCCATTGTGGCAGAAACTCAGGAATCTCCTCGAAAATCACTTCGAGGAATTCCATCACCACAGGAACGCCAGTGATATCCTCCGGTGTCCCACTCACCAAACCTCCCAAAATGACATCACCAATGTCCCTGCTCACAAGGCCCTCCTAGCCCGCAACAATGAAATAAAAGGCGAGGAACTGGCTGTGGAATCACACGGAGACATCACCACTCTCTAGGCACAACAATCAATCAATCAATCACACAATTATTGGACAATCCATCCATGCCAAGGATGATTGGCAAAATTAGCCATCGGTAATCCCATCCGGTCTACCGAGAACTCATAGCCTTCCCACTGAAACACGACATCTCGATGTACAGTGGTAGTATCGCACTTTTCTCCGGTGGCGGTAGTCACCCGCAACGGTGGAGAGAACACAGACATGGGCAACTCAAGCCCCACATCAATCGGGGTTGCAATAAAGAATGCGTAGCCCCGGAATCAAACAAAACATCAAAGCAACACCACCAATGGTAATAGTACCTCTAACAGAGTTCGGATCTCGGTCTGACTGCTGCCGATCCCCAGTGTAGACATGCCCTGTGGCAGGTGGCACAAACGGTGCCACTATAGGAGTCAAAGGAACCACCTGTAACGGAACTGCCCGAACAGCTGCAGCTCTCGCCGTCGACGACAGACAATCTCTGGAGTAATGGCCCTCCTGTCCACACCGAAAGCAAATGACCTTACCGGTAGCACACAGCCCCACGTGGAATCTCCCACAACCGGTACATCTGGGAGTAGGAGGTCTAGCTGAACTCCCTTAAGTCGACGTCCCCTTGAACTGATTCGGCGCTTGTCTAGCTGCCCACTGCTTTCCTTTACCTCTTCCCCCAAACTTCCTATCTCTCCAGGAAGTGGAACTATCAGTTCCCTTCACATCAGCTATCTTGGCCCTTTTGGCCTTGCTCACGATACAAACATCCTCGATGTCCCGACACTGCTAAACCAAAGTGTCGAAGTCTCTAGATGCCGCACCAGCAATCCGATCAGCTATCTCCTCATTAAGTCCCCTACGGAACTTAGCAGCCAAAAACATCGGAGTAGGCAAGGCCATACGGAAATGTGCAAACTTAGCCAGTTCATTGAACTTATCCAAGTACTCGTTCACAGACAACGAGCCTTGCACCAGATGGTCAAACTCTCATTGTTTCCGCTCCTGCGCATCGTAAAGAAAAAATCTCCCAAGGAAGAAATCCTCAAAGAATGGCCATGTTATCACAAGACCTTGCATCTCGTAGGCGTGAGAGGTATTCGTCCACCACTCATGGGAATCGCCCTCCAGCATATACGTCGCGAACATCAACTTCTGCGGGTCGGTACACTGCATGACCCGAAAGATCTTCTCTAGCGCCTGCAGCCATCTCGCAGCAGCAATGGGATCATAAGACACATAAAAGGTAGGTGGCTTATGCTTGCGGAAAGCATTAAGCCGGCAGTAAATCACATCATGATCCTCAGCAGGTTCCAAGTAGGGTTCCATCACCCCAAGAAGAGGACCAGTGCCCTCAACATGACTCAGGCTCTCGTCCTGAAGGCTAGGTGGGGGTGGAGGTGGTGACGGAGGGAACTGACCAATAGTAGGACCAGCCCTCATCTCCTCCAACATGACCCTCATCATAGTCATGTTCACCAGGCAGTTCGCCTCCAATACATCCACAGTGGCTTTCCTGTTCGCCTTTTTGATGGCGTCCAGCATAGCCTGGTTTGCTATTCTCATGGCCTCCTGGTCGGCTAGTCGGGCCGCCTGCATCTCAGCCAATACAGCCAAGACAAGATTAGGTTGATCCCCTCTAGTGTCTCGGTTCCTCTGAGGTAGTACCATGACTCTGCACAAGTTACACAAAGAATGAGTTGATCAGGCCCACAATAATGTGGTCACATATGCATCATCATAATAAAATCCAATAGAGAGAACACAAGACAGACTCACAGCAAACACCCTAAGTTATTGCAACACATAAAGGCTTTTCACTATAAAGTGCTCTGATACCATAAAATGTAACACCCCGTATGCATACAGTTTGTTAACATGTCATCGTATTAAGGCACGCTTAATTAAAAATGCGGAATAACTTTTTACTTTCAATTATGATGTCATTATCATTACCAAGTTGGATTACTTAATTCATTTCCAAAACATTACCTGTATGTAATTGCAAATAGACATCTACTGAAATACCTCAATATATTAATAACAGTGAGTATCTAAAATCACGGTACTACAACACATAGTCCGGACATAATCCTGATGCATTATTACAACCCAAAACTATAATAGCAAAGTCAAGTCAACGTGACATGGACAATCCCCATGCTCTCCAAATAAGGCAACCAAGCCCAACAGAGTCTCAACAATAATAACATAATCAGAAAGATAACAAGTCAGCACTCAACATATAATAATAACAGCAATCATCTAACTCAGCTCCGGCCTTCTGCCGCCCGAGGTATCAACCCCAGCATTACTTGAACCTGAAATGGTGCCCCAAACATGGGGTGAGATCTCTAAAAAGAAATCTCAATAAGGCAAGGGGTTCTCAAGGATCTTCCACCCCAAGCTCACTTATATGTACAATATAAGTTTTAAAAATAGTTCAATAATATAAGTTCCAAAACCAATGCAGTGCAACAGATAATCATGCCATGTGTGTTGTAACTATTCTACTGGCCAGAGAAGTGCAGGAATACGTCTATTACCTACACAGTATGCGCCCATGCCGTACCTGCCCACAGGATCACAGCCCTTTTAGGCGAACACCACATGCACATCATAAAGGCACTCGCATATATCAGCTCAATAGCATTTCATGAAGAAATAGATGAAAACAACATCATGCATATTAACCATCCCCCAATGGGGCATGGTGGAACCAACAATGGCTAAACCGAGGACACAAAAGCTTACCTCGCAAGCTAACTATCCAATACAATGTCCACACCAGCTCAAAGTCCAGACACTGTAAAATCACAATCTGTTTCGGACCAATAATTATATCAATAATCATAATCAACAAACATATAACACAAGGACAACGCCTTTCTTTTACGTTCATGTCTTAAGCTTCTCAAAAAACCATAAGCTCTTAATCACATAGATTCTGACTTAGTTTAATTATTACGGAAGTTCACACTGACTAATCATGGGTCCACAAACCAAAAATAGCATTCTTCCTTAAAAACACCATCATTGTCCGCGAAAACCTACAATATCCGGATATATGTCGGGGGCATATCCAGATATCAATATCCGAATATCTCTCTCTCAATATCCGGATATCAATATCCGGATATTCAGAACCCCATATCCGGATATCCATATCCGTATATCCATATCCGGATATCAATATCCGGATATCCGTATCTGGATATTTCACGATAGAATGCATTTTTTGCATTTCAGGAGATATCACTCCAAAGGTTCATCTTTTAACCCATAAAAACTGTTCATCGTCTTTTAAAGTTTTTTGGAACTGTCTCGCTGTCAGTTTTCGGTACGTTTTCTTCCACTTTTCGGCTTCTGTCTACGTCAACCATCACCGTCCAGTGGAGTTTTCCGGCGAACCGCATACCGGCGTGCTCGTCTTGGAAGCAAGATCTCAACGGCACCAACTGCACCTCCAACAGACTTCTCACGCGCGCGTGCAAGTTCCGGTACTCTCCTCCTCCTAGGCGGCGCGTGGCGGCGCGTGGAGCCTCTTTTCCGGTCGTGGCTGGTTGCATTCTCCTCGTCTCCCTGTGACGGTTCTGGATCTGGTCCAGGTTTTGCGTTTGGACTTCGTTTTGTGTTGACGCACAGATCCATCTTCTATCGGTTAGTTGTGTGATCGGTCTTTTTGATTTTTTTTTTCTACTCTTGATTATGGACTCTCCTCTCTCCAATTTTTTTGGGTCTCCGGCTGGTAATAAGTCTGAGAAGCAACCATCAGGTCCTACTACATCCATTGCTCCCACTGGTAATTCTTTTGCTGGAATCTCTCAGTTGCACTCTATAGGCCCTTGGACTCTTGATTCTAGGGCTTCTGATCACATTTCTAGTAATAAGTCCTTATTCACTTCCCTTTGTACTACTGGTTCTTTTCCCAGTATTACTATGGCCAATGGATCTCTGGTCCAATCACGGGGTATTGGCATGGTTCTTCTTTTATCTAATTTATCTCTGATCATGTTCTTTATGTTCCAAATTCTCCTTTTAACTTACTTTCAGTTAGTCGTTTGACAAAATCCATTTACTGTGTTGTTTCTTTTACTAAAACCTCTATCAACTATTTCCCTCTTCTTCAGCCTGCTCCATTGTGGACTCTCCTCTTACTATACATGCTTGTCTAGGCCATCCTAGTCTTAAAAAGCTTCAGAAGATGGTTCCACATTTATCGTCTCTTTCTAAATTAAATTGTGAGTCTTGTTAGTATGGGAAACATACTCATAGTACGTTCCCAAGTCGTCTTTGTCGTCAAGCTATTTCTCCTTTTTCTGTGGTCTACTCTGATATTTGTGGACCAAGTCGTCATTCTTCTACTTTAGGGTTTAAGTATTTTGTTGCTTTTATTGATGATTATTCCAGGTGTACTTGGTTATTTTTAATGGAAAATTGGTCTGAGTTATTTTCTATTTTTCAGTTATTTTACAATGAAATAAAAACTCAATTTGGTATTTCTATTCGTACTTTTCGTAGAGATAATGCATGTGAGTATTTATCTCATCAATTTCATCAATTTTTTTCATCTCATGGTATTCTTCATCAAACATCTTGCCCTCATACACCCCAACAAAATGGTGTAGCCGAGCGCAAGAACCGCCATCTTGTTGAGATAACTCGTGCTTTGTTAATTGATGGCAATGTTCCATACACATTCTGGGGTGATGCTATACTTACTGCATGCTATCTCATTAATCGCATGCCATCATTTGTTCTCAATCATAAGGTACCTCACTCTATTTTATTTCCCCATCAAGTTTTATATCCTTTAACTCCACATGTGTTTGGTTCTACGTGTTTTGTTCATCATCTTGGTCCAGGTTTGGATAAATTAGCTCCCAAGTCTCATAAATGCGTCTTTCTGGGTTATCCTTGGTCTCAAAAGGGTTACTGTTGCTACTTTCCAACTTTACGTCGATACTTTATCTCGGCTGATGTTTCCTTTTTTGGATCTTCTACTACTCCTGTGGACACTGATTCTGTCCCAGTCGACTCTTTTGACTACCTTCCTCCTTTACTTGTCCATGTTTCTGACTTTCCTTCTATAACCTCTTCTCCTGATGAGATCGAACATATTTCGTCAGATGTTTATGTGGATTCACATTCGACTGCATCTCCTCCTTCGGCTTCGGTCCCACATTCGGATAGTGACCTTCCCATTGCTCTTCGTAAGGGTACTCGTGATACTCGCCCTCTAGCCAGGTATACAGTCAATATTAGTTACCATTGTCTTTCTCCATCATATTTTGAATGTCTTCCCTCTTTGTCCTCTGTATTTGTTCCTAAGACTACAGGTGATGCACTTTCACATTCGGGATAGAGACAAGCTATGATTGATGAAATGAGTGCTCTACATCATAATGGAACATGGGATCTGGTTCCTCTTCCATCTGAAAGATCTGTGGTTGGTTGTAGATGGATTTATGCTATTAAGGTCGGACCTGATGGTCAAGTGGATCGTCTTAAAGCTCGCTTAGTGGCGAAGGGTTTCACTCAAGTGTTTGGATTGGATTTTATTGATACTTTTTCTCCTGTGGCGAAAATGTCTACTGTTCGCCTCTTTATTGCCATGGCTGCTATTCGCCATTGGCCTCTTTACCAACTTGATATCAAGAATGGTTTTCTCCATGGTGATCTTGAGGAGGAAATTTATATGGAGCAACTTCCTGGATTTGTTGCTCAGGGGGAGTCAGGTCTTGTTTGTCATCTTCGTAAGTCTCTATATGGTCTCAAGCAATCTCCAAGAGCTTGGTTTGGTAAATTTAGCAGTGTTGTTCAACAATTTGGCATGACTCAGAGTGAAGCTGTTCATTCTCTCTTTTATCGTCATTCAGCTTCTGGATCTATTTACCTGGTGGTATATGTAGATGATATTGTCATCACAGGTAGTGATAGGCATGGGATCACTCAGTTGAAACAACACTTATGTCATCATTTTCAGACTAAGGATCTTGGGAAACTTCGATATTTCTTGGGAATCGAGGTGGCTCAATCTAAAGATGGCGTTGTGATATCTCAGAGGAAATATGCTCTGGATATTCTTGAATAAACTGCTTTGTTAAATTCGAAGTCTATTGATACTCCTATGGATCCAGGTATCAAGCTTCTACCAAATCAGGGGAGCCCTTTCCAGATCCTGAGCAGTATAGAAGATTGGTTGGAAAATTGAACTACCTCACAGTCACTCGGCCTGATACTTCATTTGCAGTTAGTGTTGTTAGTCAATTTCTTAATTCTCCATGTCAAGAACATTGAAATGCAGTCATTCGTATTCTTAAGTATATCAAGGCATCTCCAGGAAAAGGCCTTGAATAAGAAGATAAAGGTCATGATAAAGTTGTTGGGTACTGTGATGCTAATTGGGTTGGTTGTCCAGCTGATAGGAGATCTACTTCTGGGTATTGTGTCTTTGTTGGAGGCAACTTGATTTCCTGGAAAAGTAATAAACAAAATGTAGTTTCCAGATCAAGTGCTGAAGCAGAATACCGTGCCATGGCGACTACTACTTGCGAGCTCATCTGGCTTAAACAGCTTCTCAGAGAGCTTAAGTTTGGAGACACTGGACAGGAAACTTTCATTTGTGATAATCAAGCAGCTCTGCACATTTCATCAAATGCAGTGTTTCATGAAAGAACCAAGCATATAGAAATAGATTGTCACTTTGTTCGAGAAAAGGTTCTTGCTGGTGAAATTAAAACTAGTTTTGTACCCTCTAATGAGCAATTAGCAGATATATTTACAAAATCTTTGAGGGGTCCTCGAATAGAGTTCATATGTAACAAGCTTGGTGCATATGATCTATACGCTCCAGCTTGAGGGGGAGTGTTGTGAATGATAGTGTAGAATAGTAGTATAGAAGTCCCACATCATGTATATGAATAGTAGTATAGAAGTCCCACATCATGTATATCTCTTTGTATTTTCTTTCTTTTAAGTTATATAATAGACTCTCCGCTGTGTAGTTTAGGCACACAGTTTCACTTCAATGTTCCTCTCTTTTCTTGTTATTTAACAAAAACGTTAAAGCATGCATCTTTAAACCCTTCTAGGTCAGATATCACGTTGGTTACTTGTTTATCTTATTAAACACGCCAAGACTCAACTTTTAACATCTAAAACTCATGATCAAGGTGAGGGTGCTTACCCAAAGGCTTAAAACAGAAAAGAGAGGTGCTCATGGGGCTCTCAAGTCAGCTCCATGGTGCTGCCAACAAGGGTACATGAAAATGGCACACCAAAACGATTCTTTCTTCACAAAGGTTGCTCCTTGGAGCTCCCACAACCAAGGAGATAGCTCCCAACACCCAAACAAGGAAACTCAGCCCCACAACAACCAAAAACAGTGGCTGAGCAACCAAAAATGAGCACCCTTCCACTCTCACAAGGCCAACTTTCACACAACAAAGGTGTTTTGGTGAAGGTTTCAAGAAGAAAGGTGGCTCCTTGCTTCTCAAAGTGAAGGAGAAAGGCAAAGGCATAAGGGAGGCTGATCAGCTGCAAGGTCTCACGTAGAAAGAAGTAGGAAATGACCTAGGTCATGTGCCTAGGCCTTATATAGGCCGCTTAAGTTTTAAACGCACTGTATTAGCGCTAATAGCTACGCTTAGCAAACTAATCCCAAACTTTGGAATCCAAAGCTACTAATTTTTCTAATATTTTTCATATTTTTATTTTATTTTTCACTGCACCTTTTCGGTACGCGCTTTTCCAAAGCCAGTAACAGTTCTTGCACCAGTTCTCATTTTTTTAACTTGAAACTTGTTTTGCAAGTCCTATATATTATTCTAGGAATATTCATGCACTTATTATAATTTTCCGGTATACTTCATCGGTACGCATTTATACCGAGTAGTAGAACCGGTATCTGCACTTTTCGTCAGAAAAGCGACTTTCAGCATTATTACTCTCTTACTATAATTATTAAAGCCTCATAATAATTATTAGGTTTAATTATAGAATTATTTCCTAATTCTTATATTTAATTAATTAATCTTCTTAATTAACGGTGCGGGTTCTTACAGTAGACGTGTTGCCTTCGGGCGTTACAAACTTCTACTGGACAGGTCTCCGTGAGGGAGTTCTAGTTGACGTGGGGTCGTGGTTTGTGATCCGGATAGGAGCACACTAGGAAGTCTCAGGTGGATATGGATGGAGGGTGCCTTGGTTTGATGTTATGGGAACACGCCTTGGTTGAAACCCATAGGCTTATATGCCGAGCCAATAGGCTGGACGTTGCATGTTTTGGCATTGACCATTCCAGCTTCGTTGTATTTTTTATCCCTACGCTTCCCTATTTCTCTAAATCCCTTACTTTATCCCGTTTTAATATGTTATGTTATATTATTTATATGCATCAAAGTGAACCATTGAGCGGAATATTCTCCAGAACCTCTGGGTTACTGAGTTATATTCGTATATCTCACCCCGCTTTGGGGACTTTATTTCAGGAGGTAGCAGTGGAGCTGGAGCGGCGGGCAAGAAGCCCATAGGATGACTGAGACATAGGAGTATTTATTTTGGATTTTGGTGGCCATTGGGCCTAGGCTAGACTTAGGGCATAAACATTGCATATGGATGTAGGAGGAGGTTTATTGTCATATTTGTTCATGTCATTTTTGCCTAAGTTTCGTTACATATGTCATTTTGAGGTTTATTCATTATTTTGTATTTAAAGATTATGGTTTGTAAAGTGTAATATTTCATTTGGAAGTTGTAATTTGTACATGAATGCTTGATGTAATATGTAGCATGTAACATGATGAAAGGGAAATAGGCATGTTTTATTATTGATTTAGGCTTTATGATGTAAAGAATGCATGCAAATGGATTATTATGATTGAAATATGTTAAGTTTGAAAATAAGTAAAGGAAAGGAAATTGAGTAAATTGATATAGAATGTGATGGGTTGTAAGAGCCCCAAGGCATTGTTGGTCCTTGTGTGTGCCATCCAATGATTATTAGGTACAATTTGGGGTCATAGAACACAGTTGCAAATTTAGGGAATGTTGGAAAAATAAAGGAAACTCTTGCGAATTCTCTAGAAATCGGCATAATTTAGGCGAACTTTGAGAGAGCACATCTCTCTCCACAGAGGTCCGATAGGGATGTGCCATACGCAATTTTGAAGCTTGAGATGTCCTCTATCTCGTGGTAAATTTTGGTATTTTTCTGGTTTGGTAGTTGGCCTGTAGAAGGCAGAGAACACGAACTGCCCATTTGGTTACTGCACATATGGCAGTTCTGGACCGAGTTTGGGAAAATTATTCCTGCTTCGTTTCTTGGTCAAATTAGGTGTATGATATATAAAATTGAGGCTTGAGGTGTCTAATTTATTTTATAAAAATTTGAAAGCAATTGGTTGAGTGTATTTTCCAGAATGTTTGATTGAGTGGAGGCTGTGTGGAGCTATTTTGGGGTTGGCTGGCAGATTTGCTTATCCAACTGCAAACAGCGATATCCGGAGCAAACGAGAACTTTATGAATCTTATGATAGCTTCCTAGAAATTCAATCAAGTGTAGAATAACATATCAAAAGATGAGATGTTCGCGCCATGCGGTTTGTCCGCATAAATTCAAAGACCGAACCATGTTCGGATAAGTAGAAAACGTAAAAGTGAGAAATTAGCTAATTGGGTTTATGGGAACCCCTTAGTGACTTGAGGGAAGTAATATATGATGTAAAAGTAGTTTAAATAATTATTCCGTGAAGATTTTACAGTTACGGTCACAGATTTTATTTATTATGTTTTTTACCGTTTTAAATGCTCGCGTAATAAACGAAAAAAGTTTACTCGCATTTTTATAAAATGAATTGATGTGATTGTAACTGCGCTTAATATCATATTTAATTTTAACAATACCGGTGTACAACGGGCGGTTACATTTTATGGTATCAGAGCAGTTTTGTAAGGGAACTCTGATAATGTATAACTGTATTTTGTGTTGCATAGCTGTCTGTGAACTGTTTATGACCAATGTATATGTGATTCCTCAGTGTGGGTCTGATCAGCTCATTCCTTTGTTTTACATGTACAAATATCATAAGTAAGGCATGAGGTCACCATGGAACTCGAGGTGCAGGTCGTCTAGCAGTACCAGATCCTATTACTGCAGTTCTGAATGCTCTGCAGGAAGAGATTGCTGCAAATAGAAAAATGACCGAGAACCTGATGAAAAATAATCATGATATGATGCATGCCTTCATGAATGAGATGAGGGCAGATAGGACTCGACATAGGAGAGATGATTCTCCTCCGCATACGGCTACGGTGACTCCTACCCGTACGCCATCTGTTACACCTCACCAGGAGGGGGTGGGGCTAGTCGTCATTCTGGCGTGGCTAGTCACCACATTACTGATCCTACTTATATCCCAGAGCCTTCTGTGGGTCATTCTATTGTTGCTCAGTCTTCTGGGGTTGCTGGGCAGGTATTTACTGGTACTGATGAGTGGAGGCTCGTATCCTTTAGGAAACATAAACTGCCATCATTTCAGGGGTCAAGGGACCCGAAGGTAGTGACTACCTGACTTATGAGGATGGAGAAAATATTTCAGGTTATGA
This sequence comes from Gastrolobium villosum, assembly GCA_032173675.1. Taxonomy (NCBI): domain Eukaryota; kingdom Viridiplantae; phylum Streptophyta; class Magnoliopsida; order Fabales; family Fabaceae; genus Gastrolobium; species Gastrolobium villosum. The sequence continues at coordinate 42,657 of JAVKPL010013280.1, read as the reverse complement.
GATGCCAGGATCCCCAGAGATTACTTTATTTTGTCTACATGCTTGAGGGGGATGCCCACGAGCGATGGTATAATGCATCTCGCCCGTTTACTATACAGGGGGAAGAATTAACTTGGGCACTATTTGAAAGGCTATTTCATGAAGAGTATTTTCCTAGGGATGTTTGGGAAGCCAAGCAGGGTGAGTTTGATAAATTGGTATAGGGTACCATGACTGTTGATGCCTCTGTGGCGAAATTTAATGAGTTGGTTAAGTTTGCGAACTACGGGGGTATGCTGCCGACTCTTGAGTTTTTATCTGCTAAATTTCAGAGAGGTCTAAATGAGAAAATTGCTAAGAGGATGTCTAATACTGCTGTGAGAAATTTTGTTGATCTAGTGACCCAGTGCAAAAGGGTCGAAACTGTTTATGGCAGGTATCTGAAGTCTAGTTCCTCGAGAGAGCAGGATAATAGGATGACACCTGGTCCTTCATGTAATAATAACAGAGGTGGCTACCATCAGAATAATAATAGAGGTAGGTGGTTGCAGGTAAGACAGCCTCCGAGTCAATTCAAGAGGGGTGGTGGTCAGAGGAGTGCGTTCAATGATAGGAATTCTACTCCGCATTGTGATAAGTGTAAGAGGTACCATCGGGGTCCATGTACCGCGGCTCCAAATTCTAGTTTTAAGTGTGGTAAGTTTGGGCATTTTGCTAGAGAGTGTTACAGTAATACTGGGCAGGCTGTGAATCTGCAGACCTTGCCATCTACTCCTACGGTTGGACGCGTATATACTTCTAATGCGCAACAAACGGAGAATGCACCAAATTTGGTTGAAGGTATAATTTTTATCTCTAATATTGATTTGTATGTTTTATTTGATCCGGGAGCTACGCATTCGTTCGTGGCGGAATATGTTGCTAAAGGGTTGGGGTTAAAAGTATCACGGATGATTCCCCATATGCGTATTACTACGGCTACAGGAGAGGTTAGTGATTCCTCCTTTATTTGTAAAGAGGTTGGGTTTACCTACGAATGCAGGGGTTACACTATTGATTTGATTATCTTCCCCCTGGCCTCTGTTAATTTGATATTGGGTATAGATTGGTTGTCTCAAAACTGCGCAATGATTGATTTCTGCAGCAAGAGGTTGATATTATCTCACGAGAAGCCCTCGGTTAGTCCGTCTCGCTTTCTTTCTATGTGTCAGACAATTAAAGCCTTGAAGGCTGGTGATCTGGGTTATGTTTTCTTGGGTGAATTGGTGGGTGATAATGAGATAGAATTTTCTAGTATTCCGATGGTTAATGAGTTTGTGGATGTATTTCCTGATGAGATACCGGAATTCCCACCTGAGAGAGAGAGATTGAGTTCTCGATTGAATTGTTGCCTGGTGTGAGGCCTATCTCTTTGGCTCCATACCGGATGTCGCCGCTGGAGATGGCTGAGTTGAAGAAACATTGCGGAGCTGTCTGCAAAGGATTTTATCAGACCGAGTATGTCCCCGTGGGGGGCACCAGTTATATTTGTGAAGAAGAAGGATGGAAGCATGAGGTGGTGTACTGACTACCGGCAGTTGAATAAGGTTACGGTTTAGAACAGGTACCCATTACCGCATATTGATGATTTGCTGGATCAGTTGAGGGGTGCCTATGTATTTTCTAAGATTGATCTCCGGTCCGGATACCACCAGATCCGGATTAAGCCGGAGGATGAGACTAAAATGGCATTCCGTTCGAGATACGGACACTATGAGTATCAGGTGATTCCTTTTGGGCTTACTAATGCCCCTGCGGTGTTCATGGACTATACGAATCGCATTTTTAAACCGCATTTGGACCAGTTTGTAATTATGTTCATTGATGACATTTTAATTTATTCTAAAAGTGAGGAGGAGCATACGGAGCATCTAAGGACTGTGTTGCATATATTAAAGGATAAAAAGTTGTATGCGAAGCCATCTAAGTGTGAATTTTGGTTATCTGAGGTGCAATTTCTAGGTCATGATATTTCAGTTAGGGGTGTTGCAGTGGATCCAAACAAAATTGATGTTGTAATTGACTGGGAATGACCAAAGACTGTGACTGAGATCCGGAGCTTTCTGGGCCTTGCTGGCTATTATCGTAGATTTATAGAGGGGTTTTCCACAATGGTATTGTCCTTAACCCGATTGACACGAAAGGATGCTCCTTTTGTGTGGACCCAAAAATCTGAGAAATGTTTTCTGGCGCTTAAAGAGAAATTGACTACTGCTCCTGTGTTGACGCTCCCCGATCCGAAAGGTGAGTTTGAATTATATTGTGATGCTTCCAAGAAAGGTTTGGGGTGTGTGTTGATGTAAGAGAGGAGAGTGGTTGCTTATGCTTCTAGACAATTGAAGCCACATGAAGAGAATTATCCGACGCACAAGGAGCTTGCTGTTATTGTGTTTGCCGTAAAAATCTGGAGGCACTTTCTGTATGGGATGAAATTTGCTATGTTTAGTGATCACAAAAGTTTGAAGTATTTGTTTGATCAGAAAGAGCTGAACATGAGACAGCGGAGGTGGGTTGAATTTCTAAAATATTATGATTTTGAGCCGAAATACCATCCGGGTAAAGCTAATGTGGTAGCGGATGCATTGAGTAGGAAGTCTGTCAACGTATCACAGCTGATGTTGTGGGATAATGAAGTGATTGAACAATTCCGAGATTTGAAATTAACGGATGTCTTTATAGGTAGGATGGATGAATTTGAGTGTTTACGGGATGAAAATGAATTACATGAGAAAATTAAAGAAACACAGATACGGAGCGACGGTATCAAGTATTTGAAAGGGCAGAGTGGTATATCTTTGAATGAACATGGATTATTAATGTACCAGGGCAGGATTGTAGTGCCCAAAGAGTTAGCAGAATAGGTAATGGTTGAGGCTCATAAGGGTCAGTATGTTGTCCACCCATGTGCCACAAAAATGTATCAAGACCTGAAAACTAAGTTATGGTAGCCTGGGATGAAGAAGGATGTTGCTGAGTATGTATCAAGGTGCTTAATTTGTCTGAAAGTCAAGATAGAACATCAGAAACCTGCTGGTTTACTTCAGCCGTTGGATATACCAGAGTGGAAATATGAGAGCATCTCTATGGATTTTGTTGTTGGTTTGCCTCGTACTTAGGCTGGTTACGATTCAATTTGGGTTATAGTGGACAGGCTTACGAAGTCTGCATATTTTCTGCCAGTGCGATTGGATTTCTCTACGGAGAAACTAGCTAAGTTATATGTAAATGAGATTGTAAGGCTCCACGGGATACCGGTTAGCATTGTCAGTGATCGAGACCCGAAATTTACTTCTCATTTTTGGGGAGCCTTACAACAGGATTTTGGCACTCAGCTTAGGCTGAGCATTGCGTATCACCCGTAGACTGATGGTCAGACTAAGAGGACCATACAGACACTTGAGGATATGCCGAGAGCTTGAACATTGGAGCAGGGCACTTCTTGGGACAGGTACTTGTCATTCGTGGAATTTTCTTATAATAACAGTTTCATTCCAGTATGGGCATGGCACCGTATGAAGCATTGTATGGACGGAGATGTCGTACTCCTACTTGTTGGACTGAGGTAGGTGATAAAGAGAGATTTGGACTGGATTTTGTGCAAGAAACTACAGCACAGAGTGAAATGATCAAAGAGAAACTTAAACAGGCACAGAATCGACAGAAAAGTTACTATGATAATAGACACAGACCGCTGAAATTTGAAGAATGTGATCATGTATTTGTGAGGTTATCTCCAGTTACGGGTGTTGGCCGTGCATTGGGTGTGAGGAAGATGAGTCCTCGTTTTGTTGGGCCGTATCAGATAATGAAAAGAGTAGGATTAGTGGCCTATCAGCTTGTCTTGCCCCCTCAGTTGTCGAATTTGCATGATGTGTTTCATGTATTGCAGCTGCGGCGTTATATTCCGGATGAATCACATGTGGTGATACCGGATGATATTGAGCTTCGAGAAAATTTAAACACTCCTATAGGCCCTTTTGAGGTCCTTAATCGCAGCGAAAAAAGGCTGACAAGTAAAATTATTCCAATGCTAAAGATTCAATGGGAAGGACGTACACCTGAGGAGGCTACTTGGGAACAGGGATGATGGGATTCTATGGCTGTATCCTGAGTTAGCGGACAAGTATGAATTAATTTTGCGGACAAAATTTCAAAAAGAAGGGGTGAATATAACATCTCGCATTTCTAAATTATATATTAATATATTAAATGAGGGTTTAAGGGATGGATTAGTGAAAATCTTAAAAATTAGGTTAAAATACAAAGAAAGGGTAAAATGATAAATAGACAAACACACAACCCTAGGAAGGTAAAATTGAGTAGAAGGTCTCAGATGATAAAAATAACCATGATAATGGATTCAGAACGAAAAATTAAGTGGATAGACAAGTTTCAGAAAATTCAGTGAATAGTATTTTTACCTGGTAAAAATACTGCGGTACGATTGCACCGTAAAACGTGTCAATTGAGTTTTGAGCTATAGGTTTTGGATAGAAGTTATAAATGATTTATAGAACTAGGAAATATGACTTCTGATGAAATTTGATGGAAATTAGGAAGTTTGGGGAAGCGTGCCTACGGCACAAGTAACATATTAAAACAGCATTTTCTCCGAACGACCGGAAAACTCAGGATTCATCTGATCAAGGGTAATTAAAGGACAATGGTTAATGTTAAAAACTAGATTTTCTAAATAGGTTGTGAATTTATGGACGTTTAGTGCAATCGGAGGGAAATTCAAGTTAGTTTGAAATTGCGCGAGATAGCGGTGGGGCCCACCTCACTTTAAACCACTTAAGACACATAAGCATGACACTATTCATTATTTTCTCTCTCCCCTCCCTTGGTGAAACCTGCGGCCCTCCCCTCCAAAGACCTCATTTCCATTCAAATCTTCTTCCTCCTCTAACTTACACTATACTTCATCAAATCAAGTAAACTTTGAATTGAAATTTGTTGGAAACAGATGCTTCCCGGCAAGTATACCGATCGCACAAGTAATAAAGTGATAAGAAAAGTTCGTCTCCACAGGGATTAGGATCTAATATCAATTAAACTTTTCCTTTAAGAATGGACGATTTCAAAAAGGGTTTTGACAAATATTGTCAATTTGAGTAAAATTGTAATCTGAAAATAAAAGCACTTGTTTTTGTATTTTTATATTGAAAAATAAAATAATAAAAAATGAAAATTGTTTTGTAAAGAATACGAGAAAAGCATTGTAGCCAGGGTTCATTCACCAAATGATCCCCGCTTTTTACTCCGGATTGATTTACAATAATTATTTATATAATTACTCAGATAAATTATCATCTAAAAGATTTAATAGTTAACCCTCAATTCCTTGCAGGGTTAACCCTTTAATCCCATGAGAAAACCCAATTCCTTGCAATGTTTCTCATGGGATCAAGCAATGAGCGCTATAATTTAAGCATCTGTAATTGTATACACGTCTATTCCTAGCATGCATACAGATTGTTATCTTACCCCCTTTCGAGATCAAAACCCCAATATTCCTATCTAGGGTTTTGATCCTCAGAATATCCCCAACTATCAGATCGATCAATTCTAACAAAGGGAATATCAAATTCGCACAGAGTAATGATAAAGATAATTATATAAATCAAAAACCATAAACCAATCCTTCGATATACCCACTTATAGAAGTTCAATTAACTTTATTACACTTAGATTAACAACCCCTAACATAAATCATCAAAGTTCCTCTTTTTAATGACTCAAAACAAGCTATTTTCATAAAAATGCAAAAGGAAAGGTATGAGTTTACCTTAGGATTCTAAAATCAAAGAAAGAAGGATCCTTGGGTGACTTTTGACCACCCCCAAACTACACAAAAGAAGGTGCACGAAATTCAACTCCGAAAGCTAGGTTCTTTCCCCATAAAGATGACACCTTGGTACACCATTGTGTGTGTAAATGTCTCAAACACAAACTCACAACTACCGCAGTCCCTCACTCTCCAAAAACAGCGACCTCGAGGCTCAAAGAGTATATCTTTATCTCGCAAAACATAAGCTTTCAATGATTCAAGGTTGTATCATAGAAGAAGAATGAAGAAAGCATGGTTCTTAGTCAAGTTTCATGAAAAATGGATGGGCTTTCATTGAACTCAATGCTTAATTCAATAAGGATTACTATGAAATTATAATTCTAATTGGGTTAAAGGGTTAAATACACTAAGACATTAGAGTTTAACCAATTAATTTAAATAATATGAATTGGTTGAACAATTGAAATAATTGATTATAAGAATTAATTTAGATTAATAAGGGGATCAAAGGTGAAGCGTACCGTGGCTACAATTCTTTATTATAATTCCTTAATCGTTCTCGCATGTTCTTGATTTTTTTTACAATTACTTTTTATTTTATTTTAATTCAACAATTATTCTTTACATCAAATTGATTTGTATAAATTAAAGGATAGTGAGAATAATACTTAGAGCATTAATCCTCGTGGGATGATACTCTACTCACACTTTTATTACTTGAAACAATCGGTATACTTACCGAAATCACGACATCACTCACCAGAATGTTAGCAAGAAAATGGTGTTGCTCAAGAGTTGGGATCACCTGATGCATGATCTCCTTGAGGCTAATGTGATTTGTCAGGATTTGAGCTTTCCTTTCCAGCAAGTACTGTCACCATTTTTTCCTTACCCTATATTTCAAAGTTGGCACTCTTTTAAATCTAGTAATAAAAAGTGTCCACCAAACATAAATCAAACAGAATATCAATTAAAATGAGATAGTAAGAGTTAAAATAAAAGTACCTGAAGTCTCGTTATGTCCTTTTAAAAGTCCCCACTTGCAACATTTGGTGGTGGTCCACCATTCAGGGTTTCTCTTAAGCTGGGAAACAAATTTCAGCCTGGTTCCTTTCAGATGAAATGGGAACCGCCAAGTGGCACCATACTGAATTTATTGTATAACAAATTGTTCAAAAAAAACGAGAGAGTATGCTTTGTGGATTTCTATGAGCGTGTGACATGTGAAGTCTTCTAGATATTCAATTTGCACCTAACATTCGTTCTCCAAAGAAACGATTTTTCTCACCTTCTAGATTACAATAAATACACACTTATTTGTTAACCACAGTTTCTACAATTTAGAATTAATAATTTAGTCATGGGACCTACAGAATGTACCTTCTTAGCTTGCATGTTGGTACAAATCACACTTTAATCTCATGATGAGCACGAAAGGTTTTCACATATTTATGTCATGGGACCTAAAGAATGAACCTTTTTAGCTTGCATGTTGGTGCAAATTGCACTTTAATCTCATGATGAGCAGTGAGCACAAAAGGTTCACATATTAAATAGGATCGATTTTAAGGAAAAAAAAAAAAGTCGTCTTATTTGATCTAATGTCATCGAATTTCATTTTTTTTTTATTCAATCAATTTGGTTTAAATTTATATCTGTGCGTAAGTTTGATTTAATTTATATTAAGATTGGTTTTCAAAAGTGTTATAAAAAATAAGATTGTTTTTCAAAATCATAATCAAAATGTAATGTAAACAACAAATTCAGTTTTCCAATTTTTCTTTTTCGATTGAATTTTTCGATTTTCATTAGATTGGATTACACGTCAATCAGCTGCTTACATCTATGATGCACGGACGGGATACGACACGACACGCCAACACGATAATTCTAAAAAATATCATATTTCGATACGTTGGGACACGTTTTGATATTTAATAAATTTTTAATATATATAATATAATTTATATTTAATACATATGAGAGTCCATAATAAGTTATATAACCAATCAAATATTTAAATTTCATAATATAAATATAAATATAAGTAATTTTTCGTACTTTGTTAATTTTTCATATCAAATTTCATAAAAGAAAAAAATTAATTTATAAATTATTTTTTTATATTTAATTAACAAAATAAAATTAAGATTAAAAAAAATAAAAAAACGTGTCTGAGCGTGTCCTAGAACGTGTCCGAGCATGTCCGAGCATTGACCGCGTGTCCAAAAAAATTAATTGCATATTGGAAAATTGTGTCGGAACGTGTCCGAGCATTGACCGCATGTCGGACGGGTAGAACGTGTACTTTAAAAGTCACGTATCCGCTTTGTAGCCTTGTAGGCTTACATTGACTTAATCTATGAAGCACCGACACTTCAAAAATCCTGACGTGTCGTGTCCGACACTTTCCGACACTCTCGGACACTCCGACACTCCCCGACACTCCAACACACGTTATAGAAATTCAAAAAAAGGTTTAAATGTTACATTGCGTTGAGTTTTTAATTCCAACTATTAGATTCGTTGAATTACGATTACTATTTTATTGAGTTTAATATAAATATTTGAGATATCTTATGCTTTTTTGCAAGATTTATGAATATTATAAGTTTAGATTCATTTTTTTATTAAATTATTGAATATTAAATACAACATACACCACATAAATTAAAAATATTATTTAATATCAAAACGTGTCCTATCGTGTCGAAATCTAATATTTTTTAGAATTAACGTGTCGGAGTGTCGTGTCGTATCGTGTCACGTGTCCCGTGTCAGTGTCGGTGCTACATAGGACTTAATTGATAGAATAGAAGATAAAAAAATTCAAACAAACAAAAAAAATGCACATTGTATGGGAAGGCTTTTAGGCCAGCATACTACAAAGAGTGTCCCACAACATATTACAAACCGTGTGACTAGAACAAAAGTTTATCAACAGTACAGAGGTTCACCTATATATGTTAAAAAAATTATAATATTTATTAGAAAAATAATGCGACAAGGATTGAATTTTAAAATACTTCATGATATAGGTTCTAACAATTTTTCTAAAAATTTAAGTCTTTACTAAAGACAATGAATAATTTTTATATTTTTATATTATATTTATAACAAATGCAAATAATAAAATTAAATTCCATAATTATCAGAATTGCATAAACAAGAATTGAATTGAGAAAGCTCAAGGACAAATTCAACATAGCCAAGGAGGCAAGGAATTCAACCCATCATGTAAAAATTTAATATCTAACATGCAATCAACTTTTTTCCTTTTCTGCTTTGATGAAGGTTAATTTAAAACAAGCTAAATTTATGAATACAAAAGAATGAAAATACAACAAACCTCTACAGTGGTAACAAAAACTCTATCCTTCTGATAGCAATCAATAAAATCCGGCAACTAACAGAAAAACTCTGAAGTAGCCTAAAGAATATGCTACTTTACAAAAGAAAAGGACTAAAAAAGGTAGAATAGAAGATCACTTCTTTCATCTTGGTGTTCTATCTGATACAGGAAGCATTTCTATCTGTCCACTTTCAATACCTCTCTCATTCCAAACCTTCTCAGATTCTCTAGAAATCTGAATATCATTAGGAAAATAATATTCATGAATAAATTTTATAACCAAACGAGGCAACAATGCTGTTATCACAATTCCGAGCAACAATAACCAGAACATTCCAGTACTTGCACCATGAAAGAAGGCCCTGTCAAAGTTGTGGAGGAGCAAAGGTCAGTCTTTATGTATAAAAGCAATGTAGGATAGCAAATGTTTTCAAAAATTCTAAGATGCTCTCAATGGCAACAAAGATTTCTTTTGAATTGGACATGGTTTTTTTCATGACATGGTGACTTATGAAACCAATATACCAAACATTCTATTGATTTCCAATTTCTTTTCCTCTGTACTCATTAAAAAAAAACCTCCTGGACTCGCAAGGGTAAGGACAATCCTTGTACAGCCTTATCCTTGCATATTTGCAAAGAGGATATTTCCTGTGACTTTTCAGTCACGGAGGAATATTTTTTCCACTACTCCAAAATCACCCTCTTTTTCCTCTATACTCATTGATGCATGAGAATTGAGGGAACAAAAGATACACTCCATAAGAAAACAAGTCACAACAGCAAAGCAATAATAAATAATGTATAGGCAGAACTGCATAAGTAGGATATTAGTTCAGTATCTAACATGTGCAAAACAGCATATATGCCTAACCTTTACATGAGTGCTATGACATTATATCTATGGGGTTTGATTTTCTCAAGTTGCGTGAGAATTAAATTCTCATGTTGTGACTCAACTAGTGGTGGGTACCACATTTATTAAAAAAAGAAAAATAAAAGAAAAGTTTTGCATGCAAATGGAAAGGTCACAACATGAGGATTAAATACTCATGCAACATGAGAAAATGTTTTCCCTATATTTATTGTATAAAAATTAAGAAAGAGAGAAAAAGAATGGGGAAAAGATAATGCATACCAGTAACCAGGAAGTGTAGGTATAGCATCAATGATCATGACACAAATGAAAGTTGCAACAATAGACCCCCAAATGGCAACATGAGTCACCCAGTACCATCTGACAACATCCATGGCCAAGTGTAAATTAACCAAAATAACAACTGCAAGAGTCCAAAGATCTCCAATGCTTGCCACATCAATTGTGCTACTCCAATATGCAAAGAGGGGAGCCCAGAAGATAACCAAGCTTTGCCACAAAGTATCAACCATTGTAAACATAAATAGTTTTTTGTTGTAGGCCTCTTGTCTCTGACCAGCCCCATAAAGCTGAGGATACTTTAGGAGAGTCCTTCTCCCAAGATCTTTGTCTAGAATACCAACAATAATAGTTGGCAATGAACTGTAGATTATAGAATACAAAGTGGAGCTCCATTCATTTATAGCAGTTGTCAAAGTGAAGGCAGTGAAGAGCACATACCTGGAAAAAAGAGGCACATAACAAAGTATAACATGTTAAAATCTGGAGGAATGCATCTAACAACCAAAAAGAGCAAAATACAATTAATATCTTATTTTAAGAATGTAAAGAACCTTGGGATACACCACCCCAAAAGCTAGCTCAAAGTGTGGGAGTGCCCAAGGCCCTATAAACTCCATATTAGTTGTTCATCCAACCAATGCGGGACTATATATCTCAACATGCCCCTCACACGATAGCCCATTAGGCTTGAAGAGTGGATAATGCAACAAGCCCAGCCTACCCGTGCGAAGAAATTCCACAAGAGAAAGTGGTGGACGGCGAGGCTCTGAAACCATGTAAAGAATCTTGGGATACACCACCCCAAAAGCTAACCCAAAGGGTGGGAGTGCCAAAGGCCTTATAAACTCCACATTAGTTGTTCATCCAACCAATATGGGACTATATATCTCAACAAAGAAAATGCTTAACACATCAAAAGCCCCCCAAAAAAAGAACCATCGGTTATATCGATTTTTATCTAAATAACCAGGCTTAGAAGCACATCAAACCCAATAACAAAAAAATTTGAAGGTGAGGTTTATGGCATAATTTAAAAGTTATATGACCAAAGCAGGTACATATATACATTTGTTGGATTGTAACTTACCAAAATAAGACAAGAACAAGGACAGCATTTCTGTAAAAGTTGTATAGTATCATGTAACCAAGCCGTTGGTAATTCCAATGCCCATGGATCAATAAGAGAGGAACTAAAAACCTAAACTGCCCAATTGCAAAATCTGATGCCATAACAGCTTGCCTACCCTCTTGTCCACTTATGCCAACTCCAACATCAGCCATTTGGATCATTGAGACATCATTAGCACCTGTAACACATGCATAATGAATTCATTATACTACACACAACATAAACCAGACCAATCAAAATTATTCATTATTTTCTATCAGTGCTTTTTATTTTATTTCATTCTCTTTGTTCTCAATTTTGACAGGCTGAAACAAGTCAAAAGAAGAATTCATACCATCTCCAACAGCTAGTGTCATGTCAGATGTCCTATTCTTCACAAGGGCAACAATCCCAGCCTTTTGCAGTGGAGCTACTCGGCAACATAGAACAACAGCACATTTTCTTGCAAGTTCAAATAGCTGAATCAACAGAAGTAGCCAAAATCAGCAAGTAAGACATCACTAAGAAATAAATTATAAAAGATTAAAGTGATAAGGAACTTATTATTTCCCTAAACCAACTGGTCCGAGTTCGAGTCCTAAGAATGAAAAAAGAAGTATTAGGAAAGCCACGCGTTATATGGTCGGACAGAACTCGAACCAAGTTAGTCAAGTTTCCATTAAACCAAAAAGTAAAAGAAATATATTGCAAACAACATCCAAGATCTAATGGAACCAACCTGCTCTTCATGTTCACTGTCAAGAATATGTACAAGGCTGGTACCATCAATAATCAAAGCTATTGGAGTTGTAGGTCCATCAGAACTTCCTCCATTATTGTTAGACATGAGTTTGTTAGACATTGCAAGGGCATCTTGTAATCTCCTTCTACATGAGTCTCTACTATTGCTATTAATTATAATTTGAGTCATGTTGCTTGTTAGGAGCTTTGAGGAGTAACCAATTGATATTGCAGTTTCTTGTTTGTCTCCAGTTAAAACCCATACTTTAATACCTGCAGTCCTTAGAGACTCAATGGATTCTGGAACACCTTGCTGCAGTTTATCTTCAATAGCAGAAGCTCCCAATATGCTCAGATTGTTCTCTACATTGTTAGAAACCTTGCGAAGCAATGCAGCCCTACCAAACAAAGCATTATTTGCTGCCTCATAAGCAACATGCCATTGCTCAAATTCTGAAGCACTCAATGCCCTCATCCCAATAACAAGTGTTCTCAAACCCATGGAAGAATAAGAGTGAATATGTGTTTCAGTTGCTTTTACTCTTTCCATGTTAAATGATTTATCTATCACACTAAACATGGTTGTATCTGCCCCTTTGACAAAAAGTTTCACAGAATTATCAGGGTACCCCAATATAACCGACATCCTCTTCCTATCACTATCAAATTCATGCATACCTAAGACATTGAACCTGCAATATCCATAATGGGAAGATTCATTAGAAAGAGGATAACCATTGTGCCACATTAAAGGAGGTTTCATGTTATGAGCTAACCATCAAGATAAGTAAACTTACTATGTGCAAGGTAAGATATATCTCGAGTGTGTGATACACACACACATATATATATGGAAAAAATGAAAATTACACCAGTGTAAGTTACACTCTCAATCTTGTCTGCCGTTGATCTTTCTTATATCTAAGGGCTCAAATTTTTTAGTAATGTGAGCCATTAGATACAAGTGGATCAATTTTAGTATAACTGTGTTCTAGTGTAAGACTTCAACTCTTACACCGGTTTTTACATTTAGTCACTGCCACTCATATATATATATATATATATATATATATATATATATATATATATATATATATATATATAAAGGACGTGAGTGCTTACATCAAAAGTACATGACTACTCGCATAAAGTAATAAAGAAATCTCTTCCTAAAAATCATGCTGGCCCTTCATTTAATTATTAAAAAATATTCATTCTCTGTCTATTAGATTGATAAAGGTTTCGGTTATCATATTGCAAGTCATACGCATTGTGGAGAAAGGTTAGTGCATCTTGACATAAACCTATCAATGTGAATTTGAAAGTGATGAGTTCTTAAAATTCTTATTCATGTTCTTAATTTATGAGTTGAATGTGATTTGTTATATACAACTTATATGCACTACATAATTGCAGGAAAGGAGAAAGACAAAAAATGCATACAGAAAACTTACTTTCATGATCGCTACTAGTAATCACATAGGTAAAACAATGAAATACACAAGAAAATCCAACAAAAATATTTTCAGACACCCTTGCCTATCTGATTAAACAACATTAGGGGTAGACTATTAAAAACAAATTGTTTCCCATTGTCATTGTAAAAGGAGAAAATAATTATTAAAACATAAAAATAAAAATTCAACTTACTTTAGTCTTTCTCCCTGAATATCAATGACTATATAGCCCGAAGTTCGTTCTATAAGCACAAAACCATAGGCAGCGGCAGCATATGCTAATGCTTGTTCATCTGGTGATTCCCCTTGGTAATCTATCAGCTTGACATCAGGATCAGATGTGTCAACAACAAGAGGCACAATAGTATTGCAGGTTGCCAGTGCTAGAAAGAAATCATAAATCTCTTTTCCTTCCTTATTTTCAAGTACATTTCTTGATAATTGCAAAAGCTCTGGATTAACTTTCACCTTCATCTTTGGTTTCAAGACCTTTCCATCCACTGAGAGCATATAATGACAGAAGAAGAACCATGTTATTTCAATTATAAACAAAACCAGATGAATTAAAGGCAATGCTAATAGTGTATTAGAACAGACTAATATATAAAATCATTGGTTCCAGTAGTAATAAACTTGTTTCTTTTAACCAGAGGTCTTGAGTTTGATCCCTAGAAATAGAGAAAATGGTGCTCGAACTAGCCTAGTTGGGTTTCAGAAAAAACAGTTGGGAAAACAAAAGAAAGTAACAGATTAACATACTTGAGGAAGAAATCTAACCTTTCACGGAGTATTCAACTAGCTCATCCTCCAGGATGGCTTTTGTAGAACTGTAATCAACACCCCAGATGCTGGCACATTGAAACTCCATCTTGTTCTGAGTAAGTGTACCAGTTTTGTCTGAGAAGACATATTTAATTTGCCCCAAATCTTCATTAATGTTCAAAGCCCTGCATTGAAACCTTGCATGTGTTTCCTCATCATACATTCTGTTGTCTCGGATCATGAAGTAGGCCTGACCAACACGAACAAGCTCCATAGAAATGTACAAGGATATGGGAATCATGACCTGGAACACTATAACTGACATGAGAAATGTGAAAAAGATTTCCAATCCCCATCCATAGTATTCATAGTTCTCAACTTCCCCTTTTGAAAAATCCAGTTTCCTATAATAAGGCAACAGATCCAATTCATCCCTTTTGCGCTTTAACCAAACAGCAGCACAAACTGAGGTGATTGTACACAATGCTACAAGAAAGAAGGAGAGGATGATGATCTCAGAATTCATTCGAGTTTCGAGCCGGCTTCTCTTCGACGGAGCTCCAGAGCTATTGAGCATTGCTTTGGTCTCACTGCCACAATACACAGCAACACCAAGTGCCCAACTAGTATTCTTCATTTCACATCCTCTAAGAACAATATTTGAGGATCCAAGTGATAACCTCTTGCCATCAATATCCATGTTAGCAAGAAATCCATAAATATTCCTATTGGGTTTCTCACACCTCATTAAGCCATGAAATCTCTCCTTATCAGGCATCTTTGAATGTGTCTCTTGTTTTGCATACCTAGTCTTCAAATTGGACTCTCCATCTAGATTAATAGTCTGCACATATGCAACTCCAGTAGGATCACTAGTTGAGAGCAACACAATATCACAAGGAATGGTTTCATTTGCTTTGATTTTTATAATCTCACCAACTCTTATATCCTTCCATTTCTTGTCTATGAATTTATCATCGACATAAACTGATGCTAACCTGTTGTTCTCAATATTATCTGATTGGTGGCGCCTCCAATCCTCATAAGCATCCTTCACAGCCGTAACAAGCAAAACAAAGGCTAATGGCAAAACAGAAACACCTCTCCCAAACACTGCAAGCTGAGGAATTTGATTGAGAATGGCAATTATCAGAAAATAAATGTAAGCAACTCTATGGAATTGTTCAAACAGGTTCCTGGGAATGAAAGTGATGATGGAGTATTTCCCAGTACGAATTGAATTTCCTGAAAACTCGAACCTCTCATTGGTCTTCTCAGGATTATTTATATAAACCAACCTTGCATCCTCTTCTTTGAGTTCCTTCTGAGACATGGTGAGTCCATCAGAATCAGCACCCTTTGAGCCATAACGAACAGGTTTAACACTCTCTTCTCTGACAGAGTTGTTCCTGCCAGAGCTTCCAGAATGAATGGACATGGCGCTTCTACGTGATGATGACTTTGAAGAATTCTCAACTGGGTTGGTCGTGTCTATTCCACAGAACGTGACAGTGTTGCTAGAACTTGACTTTGATTTAGGTAGTTCAGGAAAAACATGAAGGGTAGGAAGCTCTTGGTTATTATTAGGAGTTCTTGGAGATGGTAACAAGAGTGGCCTCTTAGAACCCATGATCCAAAGAAACCACACAATCACCCAATATTTGTTGATCTAGTGTGGGTTCGATTTGTGAGAGTCAAACTCGAGTTGAGGATGAAGAGGCTCAAACTCAAAACTGGATTAGTTTGAGTAGTGACATAGTTTCTTCAACTAATGATAAGGAGAACATGTGAAAAAAACTTTATAATGCAAAACTTGAAGAAACAAAACCAACAAGGATTGATGTTAGAATGAATGTGACAAAAAAAAAACTGTTATGCTGGTATTGAGTTGGCACTGTGATAAGACACGGTTTATTATGTTTTATTTGGACAGTTTGAGAATGGTAACTGAAAAACAAGGGAAGTGTAAAGAGAGGGTATGTATAAAAAGGGGTATTGAAGAAGAAGAAGAAGCGTGTTGGGGAGAGAAAGGTTAAGGTCAAAGATGTTGAAGAGGGAAGAGGAAGAAGAGGAAGTCTTCGACGGGGTTTGCAAGGAAATGAAGAATAAGTCGTAATGGGTGGCGACAGCATGTGTGTCAGGAAACACATAATAGAAATAAAATACCTTAATTTTTGGTCTTTGATTCATAATCTAATACTATAATGTTTTATTTCTGGAATGAAAAGTCTTTCTTTCTGGAAGAGAGAGAGAGAGTTATGCATGTGTCATAAACTAAAAAAGAGTGGATTTCTGATTATTTAAATCAATCAATTTTAATCATGTTCTAGAAAGTCTGCTCAGAGAATTTAGTATTCAATTTCGAGGTGTTTGAATTTGACCGGAGCAAAATGGAATTATATGACTTAATTATTTTGGTTGGAAAACTTGTTTTTTTTTTTTTTTTTTTTTTTGATTTAAGTGCATTTTCACTCTATTGAATATTTGAATTGCAATCATTTATTTAACCCCAAGGTGGCACATAAATTGGCTATGTTAAAGAACTGGATTGTTATGTGATCGGTTTGATTTTTAGGTGAAGCACTTTGGGTCGGTGGCAAAACACTTTATGCTCTACGCCACTATGTCTCATTCAATGGGTGAACTGAAGACATCCTGAGAAAAAAAAAAATTCAAAACATGTATTTAGAGGGAATATATGAACAGTTTAAGATGCATAAGATCTCTGATTAAATTAATTTGTATCCACCGGTAACTATTGGTTTAAGTGATACATAATTTTTTTTTTTAATTAAAGGTCTCTCGAGTTCAAATTTTAATATTATATCGATAAACCAGTGGGTATATAAAAAAACATTGTAGCCCTATAAATTCTTACAATAATGAATAAGTAATTAGGCTTTATACATAAAAACAAATTAATTTATATATGTACTTATAAAAACATTAATATTAAATTCTGTACAAATTTAGAGAAACGATGTTTTTAATGAATTTAATTTACACAACTTATCTAAATTAATTTAATAACAAATAGAGAAAAATATTTGTACTTTTAAAAGATATAATTTTGTGTCATTTTAGATCTTAACCGTTGATCTCTGTCAATTAACTGTTAGGATTTATTAGATCAAACTTATTAATTAATTAATAATTCACAATAAAATTCAATAAATCCTAACTGTTGATTGAAGGAAATCAACAATTAAAATTTAAAATGACACAAAATTATATCCATGTATAATTTTTCACATAAAAATAGGGTTTGGTGTTAAAAATGTTTCATCTTAAATGACATAAGTTATGTCATTTTAGGAGAGAGATTTATACACAGAAAAATGGAAATCATGGGAGAAAAAAAGTGGGTGATTTTTTTAATTTAAAATTCAAATTTTCTGTGTCTATATCTCTTTTAAAATGACATAACTTTCTGTCATTTAAAATGACAAACACTTTTCCCTAAAAATAATAATTTACTATGCATTATATATAAGGGATATGAGTATTAGTTATATCAAAAATCTTTCCTTATTCTCTTAATAATAATAATAATAATGTTTTTTTCTTCACAGCAGCCACCACGTGCAGTTTCTCTGTGAGTTACAATTTAAAATTTCTAATTGTTAGTTATCTAATAATGTGCATTAAATGTATATAATTATGGTTTCGGTTTCAGGAATGACACCAGCACAGCAGGCTGCTCTAATCGGCGTCTCTTTTTAATTTCTTCATTTGA
This sequence comes from Gastrolobium villosum, assembly GCA_032173675.1. NCBI lineage: Eukaryota > Viridiplantae > Streptophyta > Magnoliopsida > Fabales > Fabaceae > Gastrolobium > Gastrolobium villosum. The sequence goes on along the minus strand of JAVKPL010013280.1, from coordinate 24,533 downwards.
TTTGACAACTTATGTCGTACTGTTAAGATATGTCTCACATTAGGATAAGATTAGTTTTCTTAGAGGATTTAAATATTACTGTTAAGTATTTTATGTAGTATATGAATATTTTAAAATCGAAATAAAATAAAAAATAAACATATTTAAAAACAAATTATAAATGAGATGTATAATTAATTCAGATAAAATTTAAGAACAAAAATATATAAATTGAAATTAAAAAATAATTAGTAATTTAAAAGAATTAAAAATTAAAAATTTTAAAAATTAATAATAACATGTTAAATTATTTAAGATAGAATTCAGTAAAAAATTTGACTACTGTCCAATAAATAAATTCTAATTTACTATATAAGAGTGTATTTTTATAAGATTGCTTTAGATTTTCTATTTGAAAAAAAGATTAAAATTTAGGTAAAAGTAATTTTTTATAATTTTTGCTTAAATCATAATTTTAAGAATTCAAATTAAATATGCTAAAAATCTAAAGGGTAAATCGACAGCATCTCCCTTAAGTGATTTTAGTAATCATGATAAATATATAACTTATAATTAAATTTAAACATATATTAATTGTTATAATTTTACTATAAAACCATGCTTAGGTTATTATTTGATATGATTTAAAATTTAAAAAAAATCCTCCTCCCACTTTAAAATGTTTTTAACAACAAAATTTAATGTGTTGTGACACTGACAGCGCAACAGCCCCTTTGTTTCTTTGGCTTTGCTAATTTCTCCCTGAAATTTACGTCTTTGTTTTTGTTTTTGTTGTTTGTAACCATTGATGTTTACCTGACACAACGTAATGGATTTGATGTTAAAGTTTCAAAAATGGCTTATCAACTGGATATCGCTTTAGAGGGTCAACTGCGATGGGAGTGTAAATTCGATTACTTATTCTTGCGATTTTCTTACCTAAATAATATGATTCGACAAATATTATTTTTAGGTTCACTTTTCTTCGTTATTGCAGATAAATTATTTACAATAAATTCAATACGATGTTATTTTAGGACGGAAATTATGTTATTTTTGTAATTTTAATTTATTTCAGAGTTATAATAATCTTTATATTTATAATTTTTTAAGATTTCAATACTAAAACGACGTCGTTTTGGGAATAAATACAGTTAACTTATATAACTTATCTGCATGATTGCAGAAACATTTTTCCTTTTTTTTTTAATACAATACTGAAAACAAAAATTTCGAAAGGGTTATTAAAAAGTTATTAGTAAAGAAACATTACGAAAGTTCAGTGCATTAGAGGAAGAGATCATGAAGATTAATATGTATTAAATTATAAAATATATATTAAAATGCAACAAATTATATTAAAAAGAAACTACACTTTCTATTTGGCAAAAAATTCAAAAAAAAAAAAAAAAATCCTATGGTTTTGTTTCAAATCATTTAACCTCTATATTTTTGTTTTTTTAATCACTTACCCTTAATGATTTTTTTCATCCAAACTCATTCTCAACACAGTTAGAAACTTAATAATTTATATATTTTACAGAAGAAAGTAGACATATAACAAAAAAGAAAAATAATAAAATAAAAGTAAAACTAAATATATTAGAAACTTACAATATTTATAGAAAAGATTTAAAGTAAAAAAATTAAAAATAGAAGAAAATAAGTCTAAATATGTCTAAATCCAAAAGAAGAAAATAAATTAAAAAATAAAAATAAAATAAGATCAAATATATTAAAAACTTGGAATACTAAAAAAAAAAACTAAAAGTAAGATATTAAAAATAATCTAAATAAAAAATAAATAAAAAATAGACCGCAGAAAAAAAAAAAAAAACAAGACTACGTGTGTCTAAAATCTAAATAAAAAAGAAGAATGCATGACAATTTGCTAATAAGCAAAGTGGGGATCCGAATTAGCATTTAATGAAGTTCTCTAGAGATGTGCAATTATTTCATGGTAAATTGTGTTATTGATGACACCAACACATTGAAGTTGTTCCCTTTTTCATTTGGTCACCTTCCACACTTGAAATATTTGGCCAGGTCTTCTAGAAGATATAATGTAACAGCCCCAAAAAAAAAAAGAAAAAGACAGTGGCGCCTAAAGCGCCAAGGGTGAAATTGGTGCCGCCGGCCTAACACCATAAATTAAATAGAAAAAAAAAATGTTTACCAAAAAAAAAAATTAATAAATAATATAAAATATAATAATAATAGGATAAAAAATAATAAATATTAAAATAATACAATAATAGTAATAGTAATAATAATAATATAATAAAAAGAAAAGATTAGATTTTTTTAAAAGACATGAAGTCAAGCCAAAGAGATAAAGCGATAAGGATGCTCGGATTTTTACTTAAAAAAATAATGATTATTGGACTAGATTTTTATTTGGTGAGCATGTAACACATCTATATGTACCCCTAACGAGAGAAACAAAAATAGAAAAGAAAGAAAGCACATAGGAAGGAAATAGAGAAGAAAATAAATAGAGGAAGAGAGGAAAGAAAAGTCGAGAAGAAGGAAGGAGAAAAAAATAGATAGAAAAAAGGTGTAATAGTGGAAAACTCATAGTAAAGAAAATAGAAAGGAAAGGAAAAAGACAAAGGTAATATTAGGAGTAAAACTTCATTATCCTAATGTTATTCTTTTCATTTACAATTATATTTAAAGTTGATATTTTAAAATTATTTCTTTAAAAGTTGAGAAGATGCTATAACTTTGCTAAATTATTTTATTATGAATTTATTTTTCTCTTTTGATTTATCTTCTATATTTGGTTTTGTAAATTTGATGGATATGCTTCTATTGATTATAAAAATGATATTGAGTCAAGATCATAGAACTAATGAATTCCTTTGGTACCAAATGAATATTAATGGAACATATAATTTTTTACTAAATAATTCTAATGTGACTGACTCACAAGGAGATTGGATGTTATAAGATAGGGGACGCCTTATCATGGCTTGAGCTCCGCCATACAGAACTTTTCACATACAGAACTCACATAATTTGGTTGCTCACAAAATTTGTGCATTAGTCATTTCAGTTAAAGACTACACATTCCTTTATATATTTATGGAAATTATATTTGTCATGTTGTAGGAATTAAATTTCTTGTCATCTTAAGAAAAGGACAAGACCAATTCATTGAGTTTAGTGCTCTCTCATTTTTTGAATATTATATACCTATCTTTTTTTTAAGATGACAACAAATTTGGTTCCTACAACATGACAAATATAGTTCCCTATATTTATATGCAGAAACCTACAAATGTTTGAGTATGTTTGTACGTGGAACCCATAAAGGTTTGGGTAGAACTCACAAAGATTTTGGTATGTCTAATAAAGAACCGACAAAGGTCTAGGCTTATATTTATTATTCATGATATTACTTTCTTATTATGAATGCAATTTGAGAGAATGATGTTTTCTACTAAAGTGACTTGATTGGTTATAGCTCAAAAACTCCAATATTATTAAGATTTATCTCACGTTTGTTTGTATTTATGCTAACCTTTCCATAGAATACACAGGCGAGCATGTGTAGCTTTGGAGTAGGGTAAAACACTATGGATAAAGGTTATACGGAAATCAGTGAAGTGATAGATGAAATATAAACATTTCTTGTCAGTTTAGATATAATGTAATATAGTCTTTTTCAGATGTAATAGTGAACTCAATTTCCAACTAATGTAAATTTGAATTTTAAGTATATTTTATTAAAGATATGATTGAAGAAATAATTTAATTTTATTATTACTTTGCGCTTAATACTATGCAATGTTAACAAACTGGTACGTAACAGGGTGTTATATTTTATGATATCAGAGCATAGCAATTCAGGTAAACAAAAAATTTAAACTATATGTTGCTTGGTATTTTGTCAAAGATCATGCATATTTTGGATTATTTAGTGATGAGCTTTATCAACTCACTACCATCAACAATATATATAGATTTGTGATAGGTACAAGGCAAACATCTAGACAATCTATATACAGCGGAAATGTGTTGGATTTTAGGCAATTGAATAAAGTTATTCAAAAATATTTTTTAGAAGGTATGCTGAAATTTTGGGGATAAAATTTTATTAAGAAGAGGGGAAAATGTAACTGCCAAAAAAAAAATGACAGTGGTGCCTAAAGTGCCAAGGGTGAAATTGGTGGCGCCATAATGGCGCCTAGTGCCATAAATTAGATAAAAATAAATAAAATAATAATAGTATAAATTCATACAAAAAAAATAATAGGATAAAAAATAAATAAATAAATAAATATTAAAATAATATTTAAAATAATACAATGATAATTAAAATAGAATAAAAAAAGATTTGATTTTTTAAAAGTCTTCAAGTCAAGCCAAAGAGATAAAGCGATAAGGATTCTCAAATTTTTATTTAAAAAAGTAATTATCAGTGGACTGGACTTTTTATTTGGTGAGTATGCAACACATCTGTATATAACCCTGACGAGAGAAAGAAAGTGCTTAGGAAGGAAACAGAGGATAAAAGAAAAGAAACAAAGGAAGAGAGGAAAGAAAAGTCGAGAGGAAGGAAGGAGAAAAACATAGAGAGAAAATGCGTAACAGTGAGAAACTCGAGGGTAAATGTTATATCCTCTGACCTTAACATAAAAGAAAAGATTCAGTTGTTATGGGAACTAATGTAATTAATTGATAAAATTAGTTACTAAATTAAGTAGACACTTCAACTCTAATTATTTTATGCAAACGATTGAGGGAGACAAGAATGCCCTCATTTCCTTTCTTGTTTCCTTTATTATCACTAGGGATAGAATTGACTGCCAATCATTTTTTGTTAAATGAATAAATTAGTCAGTTAATCTTCCTCCCATCCACAGTAACAAATATTAGCTCATTTCCTAGTATTCTTCTTCATGGTCAGTACTTACATATTTGGTCCACTTAAATTGCATGCAAAAAGAATCAATTTTTCCATTTTCCTTCTCCTTGACTGAAACACCATTTTCCTAACAAGATGTCTAAACTCTAATATTTCTTTGGGGAAGGATACTGTGACAACCAAGTTGTGTTACTACCAAGTGACTATTAATCAATCTCTCCGTTAGATCGATTAGTTGATCCAACGATTATATTTATTTCCATCTTTGTATGGTCATGATTCCCCATATTTAAAGTTAAAGCATTAAATATGGGAAATCATAACCATATAAAACTGAAAATAAATATAAAGTATTAAATTTGAGAAATCATGACCATACAAAGATTAAAATAAATATAACCGTTGGATCAAGATAATCGATCTAACGGTAAGATTGATTGGTAGTCACTTGGTAGTAACATAGCTTAATTGTCACAATATCCTTTCCCTAATTCTTTTGCATTGTCACTGCTCTTCCACTTTTCATAAACACCATAGCAGGGTCCTTTCCTTGCATGTTCGATAACCTCTTCACTAAGGCCTCTTACAAGTCATCCTCTCATACTTCGTGGAACAACCTAAAGAAGAAGCTGAAGTTCAGCTTTAGAGTAAATAGCTGAGTATTTCTTTCTTGAAGAAGCCAATTTAGTAAGCATTGTTAATCCCTCTCCTCCTTTGCATTCTCGGTCATCTAAGTGAAATTAGAGACTTATTTGAATTAATTTATCACGCAGATGAGTGGACTGCACTCTAATATCCACTCTAGCGCCTACCGTGATTAGGTGCCTCGTGGTTAACCATGAGAGCTTGACTTTCGGTGTGGTAAAGCCTGATGTGGTATGTGCAAATTTTAGTAATTGTTACCTCTGTCATTTAATTTCGAGGAGGGATATTCTAACTACCAAAATTTTCTACTACCAACTTACTACCTATTTAATCACCATTGGATCAACATTTTCTCTCTCTTCAAATTTTTTTTAACATTCTCACTCTTTGATCCAATGGTGATATGATGGGTAGTAAATTAGTAGTGAGAATTTTTAGTAGTTAGAATATCCTCACTCTTTAATTTCAGTTTTTGGATAAATAAATTGGAATAAAGTTATTAGAATAGTAAGGTGTTGCATGCATGACATGCTTGTTAGAATGACCAATAGGGCTGATGAAGTGGAAAGTCGAATCTTACTACCTTAAATATTGTTGAAATCATAATTTAATCCTTTAAATTTAATTCTATAAATCGAATTAAGAGTTCTTTATGTTGTCAAAGTAATTCTTATGGCTGAATTTCATACCATGGTCATGTATTAGGTGGAATTAGTTGTCACGAGGACTCATCAAAAAAAAGTAAATTGCAAATCGAAAGTTTAGCCTACAAGGTAAGTATGTAGCTCCTTGAATACATTGTATGACTCATGTGACCTTGTGTGTATATATTGCTACAGGAATGGTTTCCATGGGTTGAGTTTGGTCCTCATGGCTGAGTAAGGGTTGAGTTTAGTCCCCTTGCTAAGAATGGGTTGAAGGTCCCCATGGAATTCCATATTATATGCCTTGGGATGAGTATAGTCCCCCTGGCTATGTGTTTATATGATAAAGAGTTTAGAGAATTGCAAACACAATATATCCTGATTCGGTCACCACCACTTGTGAACTACGTCCAGACTGAAGTCGCTCGATCAACTCTTTCACTAATGGTCAAGCTTCACGGGTGCTTGACAAACCTTTACAGGTTCTTATATACCTTATAATCTTCAAGTTTACGGGTACTTGGCAACCTTACAATTCACTCCAAATTTACTTAGGAGTTTGGCTACCTCTCAAACAATAGGTCTCACAACCCTTTCAACTCAAGAATACAAGAAGGGGAATACTTGGAAATGAATATACACTCTCAAAGTGTGGATATACAACATGAAGCACTATGGGTATATGGATTTTCAAGATATGAGCTCAAATATGTTTGATCTTTGAAAGATACGAAAGAATATGAAAATGATAGTGTAGAAGATCTCAAATCATCCTAAAGATGTGTAGGAATAGTGCTCAAAATGTTTTAGGGTCATAAGAATGTATTCATAGTGATTTTTCTCAAAACTAGCCATTATAGGCTTTCTGTTGCAGGGGGAATCGATTCCGAACTTTTTCAGAAAGTGGGAATCGATTCCTACTCATAAGGAGTCGATTCCCAACCTGTTGGAAAGGTTGGAAATACGATAGCAATAACATTGTTTCGTATTTTATGCATAACTTGAATTATTTTTTAGGATTGATGTGATCTTGGTCTCGTTGGAAAGATAAAAGAAAGATCTACAACATAAATGAAGAACAGAAGATCTAATCTATCATCTTGGATACAAAAAATTGTATTGAAGGCAGCAGCAAAATCATTCAGCAAATTCTAAGTTCAAATGTGTTCTAACTTGCTTCCAACCACTTTTTATGAAAGATCTTGACTTGATAAATATGTTTTGAAGTTATAAAACATGTCAAGGATCTTTTCCATGGGTTTTTCAAATTTCTTTCAAGTATATAAAGGTTTTGATTAGCAATTCGAAAAACACATTTACTTTGAGAAAAACTTTGAGCTCATGCAATGCAATCTACCATATACCCTCACATATATTCTAAGTCCTAAGATATATTCTAAATATGATTTTATACTTAGCTTCATGTCTTGTGTCTTGGGTCTTTACTTGAGCTTGATGCTTTGACTTGTTGGATATGACAATGCTTGGCACTTATTGGTTTTGATCATTTTTCACCATGATTATGATATTCAGCTTCTCTTAGATGTTGTCTATGATTTGTTGTCTTTGATCTTGGTGTTGTTCTTCTAATTATTCCTTGTTGCTCTTGATCCAAGGATCTTGCTACTTTTATATGTCATTACTCTTCTTGTGGGCTACATCATACATCTTCAATATCCACATATGGTTGATGCTTTTTGCTCTTGATTAATACTCTTCGCTCTTTTTGTTGTTGCCACTTTGTGATCATCAAATATATATTGAATCTACATATATTATTCTCTAATAGTATTATTAAGGATATCAACTTACAAGAGATGACACAAGTGCTAGTGTTTTTTTTTTAATTTTTTATTATTCAATGGTTCATTAATTACTTGATTTATCTGATTTGAGGAGGGTTTTCTTACTAAATTTTAATATAACTGTATTTCAATATACTCAATTTGAAACTATTAACTAAGATGAAAAAATTTCGTATTAATTAATCCACATACTTAGGGGTGTATTGGATTGGGATTTCAAATGATTTTAATGGATTATTTTTGGACAAAAAATCCATTGGTATTCAATTACGATTTTAAAGAATTGAAAAAAATTCATGTGGTATTTGATTAGGAGTTTAAAAGATTATTTTAGAGTCCATCCAAATCCGTTGGTATTCAATCAGGATTTTAAACAAAGAAAAAATAATCTTATGGTATTCAAAAAATCTGACAATTTTAATGGATATTCTATTGTGTGGATTTCGTGAGACTATTTAGTGAGAATATAAATAGGATCGATGTTTCTCTCACAATCTCACCCTAACCCCTAGGATAGCTTTAGATGTGTGGAGAGATGTTGTTTAGTAATTTTAAATGTTTGTTAAAAATTATATTATGTTTTATTAATTGAGAAAATTATATTAGGTTTTATTTTTTTTATTAATATCATTGCATCTCTTTGTTTTTTTATTGACTCTTGTGATTTTGAATGTTTGTTAAAAATTTATATGATTTTTTAAAATCTTACAAATGCATATTGTCCTTTCAAATCTTATATATTATATTAAAATTCTTTAAAATTCAATCTTATGATGTGATTGTAAAAAAAGTCTTTTAAAAAAGTCTTTAAAATCCCTCTAATTCTAAATAATCTTTTAAAACCTATGAAATTTTTTATTTCAAAAAAAAACTTTTAAAATTTTAATCCAATACATCGCCGGAGTGATAGTGATTTCTATTTATTTATTTATTTTTTTGATAAATTGGTTTCTATCTTTTTGATAAAGTACTCGAGTTGAAAATTTGAATTTAAAATATCATGGATTAAGGGATATACTTATCACGGGTTATCCTAGGCCCGAACGCCCATTGTATTCAGTTATGACATATGCCTATCACTATCCCAAACGTTTATGGAAGAAATATGAAAAGTTTATATAATAATAAAAGGATATGTTTTCTTATGTTGCATGACAGTTGATGAGAGAAAAAAAGCTGAAACAAATCATGTGGGTCCCACACTTTATAAAATATAATAAAAATTAAAATTAGTGGGCACACAAAATGAACTGTCTATAGGAAAAAAAAATGTTTTCTGCCGCAGAAGACTATGATTTCGGAACAGTGACCATTGTGCCACTGCTCCAACACATTTTTACCAGAATGCCACGCGACTGCACGTATTTCCCAAAGTGCCACGCAGGCAAGTTCGCCCCCGGCAGCAGCGAACTACGTAGGCTGATGTGTCAGCAAATTGGTGGTGCCCAAGTTCGCCTCTGACACAAGCGGACTAGGTAGCAATTAATGCTGACACTAATGTTGAGTTCGCTAACCTCCCAGGCGAACTTGATTTGCCACGTGTATGGTCCTACGTAGTTCGCCTAGACCCCAGCGAACTATGTGACAAGTGGCAGCTTCCAACCTAGTTCGCCTGAAACCAAAGTGAACTTAGTGCCACGTGGCAGTACCCTAGAAGTTCGCTGCCTTGGTAAGCGAACTATATGCCGACAGTTACAGGTCGCTGGCCTAGGCAGCGAACTCATGGTTATTTAAACACCTCACTTCCTCTCCAAAAAAAGTCATTCTCGTCCATTTTCATAAAAGGAAATTTCCATTTCTATTTGTGAAGTTTTTCTATTTCAGTTCATAATGAGTGAGAATAACAATGATGTAATATGCCTTCTATATTACAATGGAAGAAGATATTTTGGACCGAGCGGTCAAGTGTTTGAAGGAGATACGAAGATCTTCCGCACGAGCCCGCATTGCAAATATACTGAGCTCAAGAAAATAATATACAAGAAGTTGAGATTACAACGAGGTCAATCACTGTCTCGACTGATTGCAAAATGTGCTTCTGGTAACCCCGTGCAATGGGTTGCTGTGGATGTGGTTGATGATGAAGATGTGTCACTAGTGGTTGATGCATTTCGACAGCATGGAGAGTCCTTATAAATTGAGTTATATGCGGAACTAAACACCGGTGGAGAGGCAAGCACTCAAAGTTTTATCCCTACCAGTTACTCGATAGACATTAACAGGGAGCCGGAAGTAAATCCCGAAGATATGAATGTGTCACCCCCACGACCATCACCTCCAATAACATAACCTTTAGATGTGATTCCCGCCAATGAGTATGATCTGTCATGGCCAGATACTGATAGTTCGGAGGAGGAGGTTGATGAAGGTCTAGTCCCTGACAGTGACTATTCGGATACAGACGTTGATGGTGATTTCGAGTTTGAAACGTCCGCTGCTTTGGTTCAATCGATTCCATCACCGGGTGTTGTTGGTGTGCATGACCCACCACCTGCTGCAGGTTGGTTGGTTAGTTTACCGTTTGAGTTTTAAGGTAGTTTACTGTTAGACTTTTATTACATAATTTATGTATTAACAACATTCGCAAAGTGTATTAAACAGGAGAGGATAATGTTCCATTTTGGTCGCAAATACCACATTACACAAACATTAACTGGGCACACCCCGATCAAGAGTGTGATGACATGCAAGGAGCACATTAATTACATATGAAGTAGTGCTAAAACAAAAAGTCCTATTATAAAACAAGGAATCACTATTGTCGCCTCCTCCCATGATATTTGGCACAGTGTGCCTGGTCATGCTCGTATAGTGATAAGAAACACCGCTCCCTGGCCTGTCTATCTAGGTTACGCCTAATGTCGCCTCCACCGTCTCCCCCCGCTGCAACTGCTGCATCCGAAGGTGCGTCTCCATGTACATCGTGGGCTGAACTAGCAATGTCCTCATGTGAAAGCACACCTGCATGACCAGATAAGGGTGACTGAAGGAAGTCAGTCGAAAATGCCTGCGGTGTGGCCATGACGGCCGGGGAGTCGAATGTCGGTATGTAATCCTCTGTGAACTCTTCCAGACCGGGCTGAGGCTGTGAACTGGGTTGTCCTGGAAACTGGGTGTGCTCATGTGCAGATGGCTCAGCATGCAGATAGTAGGGAAACGTGTCCATGCCCACAACTGTAGTAACAGAGCACAGCCCCCCATATCCGATCGTCCTGGGTTAGTAGCCTTGCACAGCTCCCTGTACAAAGTAGTCAGGACAGCGGAACCCCAAGAATACGTCCCCATCCTCTGAAAATCATCCAAAAATAGGAGATACCGCGCATGCACGAAGCTAGATGCAGTCTCCGTGAAAAGGCAACCACCGATAATGCGCAATATCAATGCACGGGTGTATCTCATGTGGTTAACTTCATTGTCGGACTACTCATGCCAATGTAAATACCGCTCCTTCAAAAATATCAGCGAAATTTGGTTCTTGTATAAGTCGCGCTGACGACCGGGCTGAACGCCCAATAAATCTGTCACCATCTGCGAGTAGGGATGACCTCCGACGCGGTCAGATACGACCTCTCCATCTATTGGCAATCCAAGCAGATGGTGGACTTCCTCCAAAGTAATGGTAACCTCACCCATGCTCATATGGAATGTGCGCGTCTCAGGACGCCATCTCTCCACAAGGGCCGAAATGAGTGAGTGATCAATTTGACAATATAAAGGTATATTATATTTTATCACAATTTATTAACTATACAAGATGTATGTATTTTTTTTTATCTATTCTACGTATCACTAACCTCGTGGTTGCGCATACGCGTAATATGATAAAACCCTGCTTGCTGCAGATAAGGATGAATATCATCGGGGATATTCAAATGGTCCCATGTACCAGCGTGTCTAACGTTGAGGACACGATCATCTGCATTTGAGTTATCTGATTGGTTCCATACAAGAGTTGATATGTGATTTTCCTGCAACGTCAACAGCGACGACACCAATGGACCAGGGTCAATGGATGTCTGTTGCGGCTCTGGTTGCTCCATGAATCTATTTACAAATAATAAATACAAAAATTATTAAGAAATAAATAAATTATCAAGTTTAATTAATTATTCTATACTCCATAATGAATTAAATATTACATACTAGAAAATTAGCAACAATAATTGAATAATAAAAACACAACAATTGAATTATAAAATACAATAATATATAATGTTATACAAAACTTAAATAATATATGAAAATTAAATACTAATTAGTAAGAAATAAATAAATCAACATTGTTATGTAATATTATTACGTATAAATTATATTACATTTAAAAATTAAATGATTGTATACAAGGATATATATTATGTTATACACAAATTATATAAATGCTAAAAATAAATACTAATTACTAATATTGTGGTAAAAGAACTTTGTCACATTTTTTCCTAACCTATTTTAAAAAGTACTACACCTAATAACATTAACATACATATTATATAAGTGTTGAAAATTTTCTAACCTATTTTTCAATCCTACAAATAAATAATTTTATTTAATTCAATATTATTATTTGTTGCATAATTAACAAATTATTAAATACATAATTTAACAACATTAAGATATAAAAATATAACCTAAATCCTAATAATAAATAATGCATATAAAATAATTTATTAAATACACTAATTACTAATATTGTGGTAAAAGAACTTTGTCACATTTTTTCCTAACCTATTTTAAAAAGTACTACACCTAATAACATTAGCATACATATTATATAAGTAAGTGTTGAAAATTTTCTAACCTATTTTTCAATCCTACAAATAAATACTTTTATTTAATTCAATATTATTATTTATTGCATAATTAACAAATTATTAAATACATAATTTAACAACATTAAGATATAAAAATCTAACCTAAATCCTAATAATAAATAATACATATAAAATAATTTATTAAATACATTAATTAAACTTTAAAATATTTAAAATGAACATTATTAACATGCAATTACTAAACTACTAATATTAGAATAATTCAAATAATAAAATAAATAATATGTCATCTAACCTAATGTGTGATAAAATTAATCCTAAAAATTATCATACCCTAAATCCTATTAATAAATAATGCATATAAAATAATTTATTACATTATTAATTAAACTATATGTTATTTAACTACTAACATTAAAATGTAATTACTAAACTACTAATATTAAACTAATTAAAATAATATAACAATTAATATGTCATCTAACCTAATGTATTGTGCTACATATAATATAATTAACAACAACTAAATAACAATAAAAAAATGAACAGAATTTAATTAAATTTACATCACTAACCTCAAATGAAGACAAATGAGAGAGAAAGAAAATTGAGAGAGGAAGAGTAAGAGAAAGAAAATTAAGAGAGGAAAAATGAGAGAAAGAAAATTAAGAGAGGAAGAATGAGAGAAAGAAATTTAAGAGAGTACGAGAGGGGGCTGGCAGGGAAATTGGGGGGGGGGGGGGGGGTGTTTATATAGGGGTGGGGGAAGTAACCGTTAGGCCAAGTTCGCTGCCCACCCTTGCGAATTTGATGCATGTCAGCCCTCTGGCTTACTAGCCGTTGAACTAAGGTCGCCTACGTCGGCAGTGACCTCTGCTGCATGCATGACACGTGGCCTGGCAGCTGAGGCACTAATTGCTACCTAGTTCGCCTCTGACACAAGCGAACTTGGGCACCACCAATTCGCCGACACATCAGCCTACGTAGTTCGCTGCTGACGGGGGCGAACTTGCCTGCGTGGCAGTTTGGGAAATACGTGCAGTCGTGTGACATTCTGGTAAAAAAGTGTTGGAACAGTGGCACAATGGTCACGGTTCCTATGATTTCCGATAATAAAATTGTGAATTTTGGTTGACCCTTCTTAAGCTAAGCTGACCGGGCCGAATACAGGTCTGGGCCAAGCCGTTTGACTTATATTTCCTTTAATCATTCATATAATAAAAGTCTAAAATTGTTAATATTAATTTATTTATTTGATTAATTAGGATTAAAGCTATTAATTTTTGTTTGAATAATTTAAAATTAGTTTTTACTTAAAATAAATCAATATTGATATTTAAATAATATTTGTGTAAATCTGAAAAAGGTAAATTTAATAACTCTAACATAGATTTTGACATCATCCACTTGAAAATATTTTCGGTATTACAAATAACTGAATACTCGGTATATTTTTTATCAAAAATAAAAAAGTAACACATTTATATTATGAATATTTTTATAATTATTTTCTTCCATATTTTAAAAAGGAAATACCTAGTCCTCGAAGCCCGAACATAGAAAATGTGCTCCTTCAACTTGTGAACTATTTCGTATATATAGGATCAGATCAATTATGTCTAATCAAGTCAGGTCAAAATATCAATATTTTAATATTGTTAGTTTAGGTCAGACATTTTGTTAGAAATACTCTTTGAGTTCGGCCTAAATATTTAACACTTCTTAGTATTATTACATGATTTTGTTTAACTGAAAAGTTAGGTTTAGGTACCAAACGCGATGCACAGGGGTTCAAAGTTTTTATTTGAATTTTAAAGTCAAAAGTTTAATACTTGGAGAAATATTTTTGAGAGATTTTTGAACTTCGTCACAGTCGAGTTAAAATTGCAAAAATAATATTTACAATCAGTGTGACCGGTCCATGGCAGATATTAAAATTTTACTATTTTGAAAGGTTGTAATATAAAATCACTCTAAGAAAATCAAAATTAAGAATTTTATATCTAAAATAACATAATGAAAATATAAAAATATAAAACTAAACTCTTCGTATCTATTTAAAAGAAAAAAAATATAAAAATTCCAATAAATTATTGAAAAAGCTATTACAAAAATAAAAAAAATAAAATAAAAAAGAAAAGACTGCCACCAAAAGATAAAAATGACAACTTCTCGTTAAAATCTCACCTAAACAATAATCTAATTATCACAAAAGAGAGAGAAAATGACGTAGGGATGGAGAGCATCTCTTGTTCATTAGGTACATCTGTTATTTATCAGGTGATATTTGGATAAAAAAATTCTTTCTTTTTCATAAAATATGACAGTCATTTCTTATTTTTTATTGGATAGATGCATTGAGTGAATGATACAGTAATAATACCGTAGATGTTTCGCACGGATGATCGATATGAATATTAAATTATCTTACCATTACTAAAAGGTAGTTTCTCACATGTTAACAAACTTAACATAAGACAAAGAGGGAGAAGAAGTTTCCCACATAAGACAAAGAGAGGGCTGCGCTATGGTAACACAACGTATGGCTGGACATATTTGGAAATACTTAAAAGGGTTTTATAAAAGTTATGTTACAAAAAAAAGTGATTGTGTTATGTTATAGAGATTCATTTTATATGCCGGAATATTTTTTACTGCGGGCCCCACAAAATGTTATGTGTAGGAAATTTTTTATGATCATGTTAAGTAATAGATGATAAATCCATAATGCATCAGATTAAAATGATCAGTTTGGGTCTGAAATCTGAATTATAAGAGAACACACTTAAATCAATCTTTAAAAAATATACCGTCAATCATATTAGCTTTTTTAAAGATAACAATCATCATATAAATTCTTAATTAAAATATCCTTCCATTAATTAAATTAGTCATTAAATAAACAGTATCAAGGATTAAAAAAATGGGTCGTATTACATTGAACTTCTACATTTACTCCACTTTTAAAAGGCTTATCTATTTCCAAAAAAAAAAAAAGGCTTATCTTATAAATTGAGCTATATCCTATTATTTATTTTAGAAGACTAATAAAAAAATTATTATATAAAGTCTCAATCTGTATAAACTTAAAAAATTGTCCTTCACTTGCACAATATTACAAAGAACTACAAACTGCCCTGAAGGTGTACCACAAAAATTACAATATTAGTGTTTTACAATTCCAATTTTTTTTTTTTTTTTTGGCCTTTTTCATTCTTTCATCTTTTAATAATAGGCTTGACAATTTTTAATACGACCTTTGACACGGCACAAAAGATTTGTGTTAGTGTCGACCCATTTTTAAATTTGTATTCTGTTTGTGTTAGCAAAAGCTGAACCGAAAAATTCATGTCATATCATGTCTCAATCCGCAAATTCAAAATTGACCTACCTTAATTTTCTTACAGGTTATTCAAGTTGTATTGTGTCGTGAACAAGTTATTCATTTCTTATCAAATCGTGTCGACCCGCATAATAAGTAACATAGTTTGGGGTTGACAGGTTATATGTGTCATGTCATGTCATGTCAACTTGCATAATAAGCAATACATTGTGAGAATTATAAGTAAATTTAAAGAATTATAAACTTTGAAGAATTATAAGCAATACATTGCATAATAAGCAATACATTGCATAATAAAATATGGGAGCTTTGGGGCTGCTTTGTAAACTTTGAAGAATTATAAGTAAATTTATGATTTTTGGAACTCAGGTTGTTGTCGAAAGCTAATGTTAAAATGTAAAAAGATAAGTTTTTAAGTTTTTACTAAGGTGATACGTGTTAAAACACAAGTAAAAACCCTCCTTTTCAAAAACTGGTAAAAACTATGTAAAAATGTAAAACGGTAGAAACACAAGTTTTTACGTTTTTACTTAAATCAAAAAACCGAATTAGGTCAACTTTTAACCCATGACTTGGTATTATTCTTGTTTTTTAAAATAAAATAAAAAAACCATTTCCATTTCTCCCAATCAAATGCACAGTATCCTCTAGCTATTTGAAAAGAAACGCGAGACCGCTGTATTTCCATTTAAGAGTTGTTAAATTTTATTCTTTTGATGTTATGGAACTTGGTTATAGGAGTTGTTAGACTTTTTGTGTTTTTAGACTTATGTCTTATATAGTTGTGTGACTTATATCTTTTAAATATGACGTTATTCGTTGAATTTTGAGTAGTGACTTATATATATATATATATATATATATATATAGGTAGGTAGAATCCTTTGACACTTCATCTGAGAGCCGTTAGATCAAAAAAGATCAACGGTTTCACATACTTACAAATCAGATTTGTTAATATTTTTTGATCTAACGCCTCTCAGATGAGATGTCAAATTTGAAATTTGACACCGGTGTCAAAGGATCCTACCTCATATCTATATATATATATGTGAGGCAGGATATTCTTACACTGGTGTAAAAGTTAGAAGTCGCACACCCAATCTGAACCATTGATCCACTTATATCCAATGGCTCACATTACTAAAAATTTAGAGCCCTTAGATATAAATGGGATCAAGGGACAAGATTAAGAGTGTAACTTACACTGGTGTAAAATGATCCTGACCCATATATATATATGGGGAAGGATCTTTTAACTCCATAGTAAGACTTTAAGTCTTACTCCTAATCTCAACCTTCCATTTATTTTAGATCTAAAGGTCACAATTTATTTGGTTTAATAGGCACGTGAGTTCCTCTACTTTCTTTCTCTCTATATCATTTTTTTTCATCTTCTTCTCTCATCCATATCTCTTTCTCTGCTGCCGTCATACCATAGGGCGGTCAAAGTTACCATTTCATCTCCTTCCTAGCCATTTTTGTTCGTTCGTTGTGTGGAGTTTCATTTTTCCCTTTTCTTATTCCAGATTATTCACTGCCTCCCTCAGTCCTTTTTCCATAGCTGTCGTTCGCAATTATTCATCGTTCAGTGATTTTGAATATTTAAAAGGTACCGTTATCTGATTGCGTGCTCTGGTACTTGAGAAAGTTGTGGTGTCTTTATGCAACCATCCTCCCGCTTGAGCACCTCCGGTAATTAATTCATATTTATCTTTTTATCAAGAAATTAGGGTTCCCAAATTATTTTATGTTATGTCTTGATATCATATGATTCATTGATGGCTTTGGGTGTAGGTTGTACGAGATGAACAATTCTGAGGTTACTAAGGATGGAAGAAAAAATTGGCAGCAAAAATTGGGATTAGCCATGGAATGGGAACACAAACAGAGAAGAAGCCACCTTTTTATATTTGCCCCCAAAACTAGGTGGAGTGATTGTTTTGAAACTGTTAGGTCCAAGATAGACCGTATTGCTATACCGTATGGTATGCGCTCAGAGATAGTATATGTAAATTGAATACTAGGCTTAAAGCCGAGGTCCCAATCACTGCGCACAAGCAATAGGTTTTAAAACCAAGGAGTGGTGTGTGCACAATGTGGGTGAGATTAGCTAATAATTCGAAAGTGAGTACCTGGGGTCTTTGAGCTCTTATTTATAGGATTACCTTCCTAGGTTTCGGCCCTCTGAACTCCCCCATTTAGTCGGATATAACCGCCCTCTTGTTGAGATCTCATCCGCCTTTTGCGCCCTGTATCTGTGACTGTTCCAAGCTGTTGAGATGCTTGAGAATCTCTTAGTGAGGGGGGCCGGATGGTTGTCCTTCGCTTTGAAGGTCGGTCCCTCCCTGATGGACATAACCTCCTTCAAGTATTTTCTCCGAGCGTTTGCCGAGTCTCCTCCTCCACCCATTGCTCCACTAATCACATTGCATTCAAATTCAGCTTCAGGGAAAGTCTCACCTTTATCGTCGACCTCTTTTCCCTTGGTAGTGCGGTCTTGTCTTTGATCCTTTCCGTCTTCTCTCCTCGGACTTCGACTTCTGCTGCGGCTTTTTTGTCTTCGCTTGTTATTCTTCTTCCCCTGGGTTCGAATTATGTAATGCTTCAACTTCCCTTCTCTGATGTGTTTTTCGATTGCATCTCGGAGGTCCCAATAATCATCCGTAAGATGCCCGTTTTGATCGTGGAAAGCACAACATTTACTTCTGTCCAGCCCATTCTTTGCTTTGAGGGGACGAGGTCTCTCGACATTTCGCATTTCCGTTTGAGCTACCTCCTTCCAGATTCTGGACCTGGACGTGTTCAGAGGTGTGAAATCTTCAAATTTTCTCCTTGGGGAACGATCTTCTGCCCTCTTCTCACGAGCATCCTTTCCTATTTTAGGTTCCTTCTGATCCCGATCTCTACCATTTTTCTTACTCGAACTCCTTCGTGACGGTGTCCTCAAGATTCGACGTAAACCTTTTGCATGTCCTCTACATCAATGTATTTATCCGACCTTCGTCGGAATTCTTCAAGATCATTAACCGGGTTTTTATAAATTGATCTCGCAAGAGGAGAGTCACCATCTAGTCCCGAAATGATTAAGTGGAGGTGCACTGCTTCCGTTAGGCCTCGGACCTTGAGAGCGGCGTCTTTGAATCGGTCGAGGTATTTTCTCAACGATTCATTCTCCTTCTGGAGGATTCTTCCCAGAGCATATGCCGGCATTGGATGCACTTTGCTTGTTGCAAAGTTCAGTCGGAAAGTCCGGGCCAAGTCCTCGAACCAATCGGTCGAATTCCTGGGAAGCCTGGTTATCCAGGTCATTACCTGTCCTGTCAATGTGGTTGCAAATATTCTGGCCTTAATGGGTCCAGTGATCCCATTAAACAACATTTTGGTCTTGAAAGCCTCCAAGTGGGCTTCCGGGTCCTGACTCCCATCGTACGGGGGTATTCTAGTGCTCTTGAATCTTGGCGGAATGGCCAAGTTCATGAGCCTCTCCGTGAATGGGCTATCATTAGCCTCCTCATCATTCAGGTAATTTTTATCATGGAAGTTGTTTTGGCCTCCACCTTCTTGTTGGTTGCCGAGGTGATGGTTAAGATTGTCCTGTGCATTTCCATCGGCTGCAGCTGCGGCATGCCATTGTGGCCTGCCATTGCCGGCATTACCATTCCCTCCAGGTCGGCCTTCAGCGTTTTGATGCAAGTCTCCTCTATTTTGGACCTGTGCATCTCCACCAGTTCCGCTATGGGGGTTCCGATTTCTCAATTCGGTTTCAAGTGTCGCCATCCTCTCAGCGTCCAATCGTTGCTGAGTTAGGAATCTATTCTCCATCCCCTGCATCCGTTGAAGGATTGCCCCCATGGCCATCGTGGTGACATTTGGTGGCTCATTGAGTGCAGGTGGGCGGGTTGCAGCCGTGTGGTCCCAATTAGGGGTCTAGGAGTCGGCCCCTGTAGTCCGACCCCTTCGACCTGAACGTCCACCAACACGGGTGTGGCTGTGGCCTGGATCTGCTCCATTGCAGACTGGTGCGACGATGTCTGAGCATTGCTAGACGTGGAACGAGTGTTCGTCATTTTGGTATGGGAGTCGAATTTTACCGTTTCCCACAGACGGCGCCAATTAGGGGTGTAATTAGGCCAGGCTAGGCCAGGCTTTGGCCTTCATGGCCTAGGCCTACATACGAAAAAATTGAGCCTATTTGGCCTACGAGCCTATCAAAGGCTTAATTTAAAGGCCAAGCCTGCCCTGTTAGTAAAAAATAAAAAGCCTACAAGGCCTATGAGGCCTTTTAAGCCTACCATATTGCAAATTAAATTTTAAAAAAAAATGAAATATCTTATTCATTAAACAATATTTCTAGCATGGGTTCAAAATATTAAAATTCTACAACAGATTATTTAACAAGAACATAGATTATAAAAATTCATGACAACAAATAAATATTAAATATTAGGTTAGGTTATCTAACTTTTAGAATAAATAAATAAATATATAATATTTTTTATTTAAATATTAAACAGGCCGGCCTACAGGCTAAAAGGCCAGGCATTCTATTTGCAGCCTACGGCCTTGTTTCTAAAAAGGCTCATCGACGAGCCTTGACCTGTTCTAATTACCTCGTAGGCCAGGCCAGGCCAGGCTTTTCGTAGGCCAGGCCATAGGCCCCTGTAGGCCGGCCTGGCCCATTTACACCCCTAGCGCCAATGTTAGGTCCAAGATAGACCGTATTGCTATACCGTATGGTATGCGCTCAGAGATAGTGTATGTCATTTTAAAAAAAAAGATATAGTGTATGTCAATTGAATACTAGGCTTAAAGCCGAGGTCCCAATCACTGCGCACAAGCAATAGGTTTTACAACCAAGGAGTGGTGTGTGCACAATGTGGGTGAGATTAGCTAATAATTCCAAAAGTGAGTACCTGGGGTCTTTGAGCTCTTATTTATAGGATTATCTTCCTAGGTTTCTGTTAGAACTATTGTGATAAAACACGAAAACAATATTTGTATTACAGAGAACAAATACATGTATTGAATGAAAAGATAACAAACTTCATTAAAAAATAAGAACAGAAACATTACAACTTATAGACAGAAAAAGAAACTACCCACTAACATCACGATCCTAGAAATGTGCAATGAATAAAACTGAAACAAAGCATAAAAGAAAACTTCGTAACTGACACCTTAAAATTAGGAAAGCAATATTAACTCAAAGAGAACGTGGGACATGATCCTAAAGCATCTTCCTAACACTCCTCCTTGCTTTAGGAGCTGCAAACTCCAATTTTCTCTCTTAGAAACTCGAACCTACTGATCGAGAGTGGCTTTGTAAGCAGGTCTGCTTGCTGGTTTTCAGATTTACAATAAACCAAAGTTACAAGTCCCTTTTTCTGCACTTCTCTTAAGAAAGAGAACTTTATGTTGAAGTGCTTGGTTTTTCCATGGAACACAGGATTGTGAGAGATAGCAATAGCAGCTTGGTTGTCAACAAGAATCTTGATGCTTTCTTTCTGCTCCAAGTTGAGATCAAATAAAATTTTCCCTAGCCACATGGCTTGATTCACAGCAGCAGTTGCTGCTATAAATTCTGCTTCAGCCGTAGATTGAGCTATAATTTCTTGCTTTTTTGAACTCCAAGAGAAACAACCAGAACCCAAGGTGAAACAATAGCCTGAAGTGCTCTTCATATCATCCATGGAACCTCCCCAATCACTGTCTGAATAGCCAACCAGCTTGAATTCTATGCTTCTTATGAATTTGATGCCAAAGTTACAAGTGCCTTTGACATATCTGATCACTCTCTTGACAGCTTTGAGATGTAATTCACTAGGACAATGCATAAAACGAGATAAAATACTCACAGCATTCAAGATGTCAGGTCGAGTTGCTGTTAGATACATTAGGCAACCAATCAAACTTCTGAAGTATCCCTCATCAATTGTATCAGCTCCATCTTCCTTACATAGTTTCTCCTTTTGATTCATAGGAGTGCTTACTTCCTTGCATTCTTGAAACTTAAACTTCTTCAAAATCTCCTTGACATACTTCCTCTGGAAGATGAAGATTTCATACTCAGCTTGCTTAATCTTCATTCCAAGAAAGAAGCTCATTAACCCGAGATCAGTCATCTCAAAAATCTTCATCATTTCTTGTTTGAATTCCTGGATCATCCCTGCATCATTTCCTTTCATCAAAAGGTCATCAACATAAAGTGAAACTATCATAACATCATTACTCTGATGTTTGACATAAAAAGTGGCTTCGGACAAGCTTTTCTCAAAGCCAATGCTCAGCAATGGTCATCTATCTTGCTGTACCAAGCTCGTGGAGCTTGTTTCAACCCATAAAGAGCATTTTTGAGAAGATAAACATTGTCCTTATCTTTACTTTTCACAAAACCTTCAGGCTGTTCAAAATAAATTTCTTCATGTAAGACACCATTTAAGAAAGCTGATTTTACATCAAGTTGATACACTTTCCAGCTCTTTTGAGCAGCTACAGCAAGCAAAATTCTAATGGTGTCCAAACGAGCAACTGGTGCGAAGGTGTCTGAGTAATCCACACCGAAGATTTGAGCATAGCCTTTCACAACAAGTCTTTCCTTATATTTGTTGATAGAACCATCAGCATTTAGCTTGGTTCTGAACACCCATTTGACTCCAATTACCTTCCTATCTTGAGGTCGATCAATCAGTTCCCATGTTCTGTTTTTCTCAATCATTGAAAACTCCTCTTTCATTGCAGCCATCCAATTTTGATCTTTCACTGCTGGTCCAAAATCTGCAGGCTCACATACAGCAATATTGCACCTTTCATAGATATCAGAGAGTAGTCTAGTACCTCTTGCAGGAGCCTCATCTATCAGTTCATTCTGCCAATCCTCTTCTTCGGTTGTTGAAGTAAAAAGCCGAAACTATAGATCTGTCACAGTTGGATCTTTCTTCTTTACCTCATCCCAGTTCCACTCTTCATCTTCTACGAAGTGGACATCTCTGCTTACAACAATACTTCATGTTTGTGGCTGAAAGATTTTATAGGCTTTGCTGACAGTGCTGTAAACTATAAAGATGCCTGGTGATGCTCTTTTATCAAGCTTGTCACGCTTGCTTTGAGGAACATGAGTAAAACACAAACATCCAAAAAATTTGAGAAAATTGAAAGATGGTTTATAGCCATACCAAGCCTCATATGGTGTCTGATCCTTGACAGCTTTTGAGAGAAGTCTGTTTTGCAAGAACACAGCCGTGTGAGCTGCTTTTGCCCAAAATTTCTTGGGTAGATTTTTTTCATGCAACATGCATCTAGTCATCTCTAGGATGTATTTGTTTCTCCTTTCACTCACCCCATTTTGTTGTGGAGTATAGGGAGTGGTTAACTGATGCTCAATGCCAGCTTCTTCACAAAACTGATTGAATTTTTCTGAGGTATACTCCTTTCCATTATCAGATCTTAGAATCTGAATTTGCTTGCCACTTTGATTCTCCACTAACTTTTTGAACTTCCAAAATGCTCCAGCCACTTCTGACTTGAATTTTAAGAAAAAAATCCAACACATTCTTGTGAAATCATCAATAAAGGCAGCATAATATCGATTACCTGCTAATGAAGGAGTTCTTTGAGGTCCAGCTATATCTGTGTGGATGAACTGCAGCTTACAAGTGACTCTTGTTGCTGTCTTCGGAAATGGCTTTCTTTTTTGCTTTCCAAATAGACAGACCTTGCATGTTGGTACATGATCATCAAGTTCTGGAAAATCAACAGCCATCCCTTTGGACTTCATTTGTAGCAACCCTTGGTGATGATAATGCCCGAACCTTTTGTGCCAAACTTCTGTGATGTTTTCTTTGATTGAAAAGGCAACTTGCTCTTCCTCCAATGGATTTAGAGCAAAACTTTCCCCTTTCATTTTAACTTTAAACATATTCTGACTAGCTGCATCTCTAATCAAGCAAAAATTGTCTTCAAAAACAACTTTGAAGCCTCTTTCAATCAATTGACCAACAGTCAACAGGTTTTGTTGGATTTCGGGTACAAAAAGGACATCAAGGATAAACTTTGTACCTGAGCAACTTGTTATTGCAACAGTCCCCTTTCCTTTGACTGAAATATAATCACCATTGCCTATTCTGACTTTGGTGATGTTGGATGGCTTTAAATCTTTGAAAAGCTCCCTATCATAGGTCATGTGATTTGTGCAGCCACTGTCAATGAGCCAACTCTCACTTTCTTCACTGCTTGCAAAACACGTGACCACAAAAAGTTTATCTTCCTCCTCCTCTTGATCAGCAACCTTAGCTTCTTCTTCTTGCTGCTGGTTTTTGCTCTTGTATATGATTGCTTCATGCCCCATTTGGTTGCATATGGTGCATTTAGCATCGGGTCTCTGCCAACATCCGAATGGAGGATGACCCATTTTGCCACAATGCTGACAAGGTGGGTAGCTTTTCTTTTCACCCTTTCCTTTGTAATTAGTTGCAT
>JAVKPL010013279.1:0-69391 GCA_032173675.1 Gastrolobium villosum | reverse complement strand
ACTATTCTAAAAAGCAAGGCCTATATGATCTTGGTACATGCATGCCATGCTATGCTTTCACACACAAAACGTACAAAAATGCGGTATGATGTAAGGTGCATGCTTATATACCTTTCATATAGCCATCACGGCACCTATACTTGTCATATACGTTATGCTGCCACATAACCACTTTACCTCATAATCATATGGCCATCACGGCATTTCCATTATCACGACACATTTTTGGCAGTTTTCTTTCATCACAAGGAACATAATACTTTTACGGAGTATGGAGCATCATGTCACAACTTTATACCAGTAGTCAATAGTCACATTAGGTAATATCGCCTGACACTTACCTTGCGTGCCTTAAACAATACCAAACAGCAGCGAAGTATCTCACTTCTTAAGCGCACCTAAATCAATTACAACCAATCATTTACAGCGGCGATTTACAGCAGAAACAGTGAGCATACAGCAGCGTTTTACAGTAGAAAACAGTGAGCATACAGCAGCATTTTACAGTAGAAAAACAGTGACGTTGGTTCTTTAAAACAGTGAGCAGAAAACAGTGAGTTGTTCTTTAAAACAGTGAGCAGAAAACAGTGACATTTTCCTTAAAAACAGTGGGCAGAAACAGTGACGTTTTCCTTAAAAACAGTGGGCAGAAACAGTGACGTTTTACAGCAGGAAAACAGTAACACCTTACAGCAGAACAGTGACCATTTTCAAACAGACAGTGGCATTTTGGACATCAAACAGTGGCAGGACAGTGGCATCAAACAGTGGCCATTTTCAAACAGAAACAGTGGCATTTTGGACATTAAAACAGTGGCATAAATAGTGATTTTTGAACATCAAACAGTGACATAAATAACGATTTTTGGACACTAAAACAGTGGCATCAATAATGATTTTTGGACATTAAAACAGTGGCATAACTAGTGATTTTTGAACATCAAAACAGTGGCATAATTAGGAGTATTTGAACACCAATACAGTGGCATAAGGAGTAGTGTTTGAACATCAAGATGTGATCATTTTATGCAGAAACAGTGGCACATTAAGTACTAAAATAGTGAGCATTTTTATGCAGAAACAGTGGCATGTGAGGCACTAAAACAGTGAGTATTTTATGCAGAAACAGTGGCATGTGAGACACAAAATAGTGAGCATTGTGTGCACAAACAGTGGCATCAAAATGGTGATCTTGTCAAACCGAAACAGTGGCCTATTTATCCTCAAAACAGTGGCATTTTATACAAAAACAGTGGCATCAAATCAAGCATAACCATGAGGCTTTCATTCCATAACTTATGCACACAAATATCATGAAATAGCTCCATCCTTATACTTTCACCATGCTCAATCAAGAATCCAACACAAAACAGAATCAAGGAGACATCTCATGCACACACATGGTTACACACAATGAAAGGGGTCTAAGTTCTAGGCTTACCTCTTGTAGCACACACTTCTTGGTCAAGGATCACACACCACACCTTCTAGCTTTACTACACAACAAGTTCACCCTTCCTAGGAGATGGCTTATGCACACACAATGGTGAGGAGGACAACTTGGTCAGCTTCCAAGGGTGAGTAACAAGGCTGGACAGTGAGGGAAATGAGAAGAAAACTTGCACTTGCTTGCTTCTAGGTCCACGGCTTGAGAGGTGAGTGAGTGAGATGTCTTAGCAAAGTTTTTCTTTCTCCTATGGTTCCTATAATGCACGGCTTTGGAGAGTGAGGGGAAGAGGGATGAAGTTGGCTGCATGTGTAAGGTTGGGGACAGCCCTCTTGTGCGCACCACTTAAAGAGGAGAGGGAGGGAGGTTGGAATGATGAGGCATCATGGCAGATTTCTTATTTCTTGTCGGAGTGGGGCTGCACACTTGGTCAAAACAAGCAAGGAGCTTGCTTCTTGCACACTCTAGGTGCATGCAAGGAGGTGGAAGGGAGAGGTTTAGATCTGAATGATGTGCTACCTAAGTCAGAATTTTTAGCACAAGCAACCAAGCCATGCGCACAAGGTGGAGTGGAAGAAGTTGGCAGATTTCTCCTCCACTCAAGACACATGCAATCTGCCCAAAAATCCTTCATTTGTTGCATGTGGAGGCAAGGGACAGATTTGGTTCATGATGGACTGCAAAAGCATGCAGAAATCTGCACATTTCAGGCTCATGATGGAGGTGTAAGAGGTGTTTGACCAAGTGGTTTTCATGCACATAGGAAAAGGCCAAGCCTTATGCGCACATGTGTGGAGGGAATATGCAAAGCTTGTGTGACTTGTTAAGTGGGGTTTCTACCCTCAAATGATGCCAAATGGATCCTTGATGAGGTTGTGATGATGGACAAAAATGTGGGCTGAACCATTGCCCAAATAAGGCCATGAGGCCGTGACACCAAGGGGAAAACAAAAGGCTTTAAAGTGTTAAGGTCCAATACTTGTAGTTGTATGATGGATCAAAATAAGCTAGTGGTGCCAATTCTAGGCCATGAGGCCGTGGCACAAAGGGATAAATAACTCCACACCATTTAATCCTACATCTTTGTGTGAATAGATTACTAGCCCACTTCCCAAGCCCTACAAACACCAAAGCCTTATAACACACAATCAAATTACTCATATGATCTTAATAAAAGTTTCACATGCCTACATATGCACCCTCCTATGATTTTAATTTAAATACTTACCTTAGTCTCATCCAAGGATAAAGATCAAACAATTCGCAAGCCACCACACATAAACCAAAAATCCGAATTATGCATCTATATCGTTATAACACTCATGTATTTTACTAATTATGTGGGATGTTACAGATTCCGTCGAAAACGGATGAAAAAAATACATGCAAAAGAAATTGATTTTGTGATGTTTTTCGATGGAAAATGGATTCCGTCGAAAACTGATGAATAAAATAAATGCAAAAGAAATTGATTTTGTGAAGTTTTTCGATGGAAAATGGATTTCGTCGAAGATTTTTGACGGAAAATGAATTCCGTCGAAAATGGATGAATAAAATAAATGCGAAAGAAATTGATTTTGTGAAGTTTTTGGACGGAAAATGGATTCCGTCGAAAATGGAAGAATAAAATAAATGCAAAAGAAATTGATATTGTGAAGTTTTTTGACAGAAAATGGATTCCGTCGAAAATGGATGAATAAAATAAATGCAAAAGAAATTGATTTTGTGAAAATTTTCGACGAAAATGGATTGCGTCGAAGATTTTTGATGGAAAACGAATTCCGTTGAAAATGGATGAATAAAATAAATTGCAAAAGAAATTCATTTTGTGAAGTTTTTCGACGGAAAAAGAATATCTTCGAAAACTGATGAATAAAATAAATGCAAAAGAAATTGATCTTGTGAAGTTTTTCGAAGGAAAATGGATTCCGTCGAAAACTGATGAATAAAATAAATGCAAAAGAAATTGATTTTGTGAAGTTTTTTGACGGAAAATGGACTCCGTCGAAGAGTTTTGACGGAAAATGAATTCCGTCGAAAATTGATGAATAAAATAAATGCAAAAGAAATTGATTTTGTGAAGTTTTTCGACGGAAAACGAATTCCGTCGAAAACTGATGAATAAAATAAATGCAAAAGAAATTGACTTTGTGAAGTTTTTCGACGGAAAATGGATTCCTTCGACGAAAAATGGATTCCGTAAAAAATGGATAAAAAAATAAATGCAAAAGAAATTGATTTTGTGAAGTTTTTCGACGGAAAATGGATTCCGACGGAGATTTTTGACGGAAAATGTATTCCGTCGAAAATGGAGGAATAAAATAAATGCAAAAGAAATTGATTTTGTGAAGTGTTTTGGCGGAAAATGGATGAATAAAATAAATGCAAAAGAAATTGATTTTGTGAAGTTTTTCGATGGAAAATGGATTCCGTCGAAAACTGATGAATAAAATAAATGCAAAAGAAATTGATTTTGTGTAGTTTTTCGACGGAAAACGAATTCCGTCGAAAACTGATGAATAAAATAAATGCAAAAGAAATTGATATTCTGAAGTTTTTTGACAGAAAATGGATTACGTCGAAAATGGATGAATAAAATAAATGCAAAAGAAATTGATATTGTGAAGTTTTTTGACGGAAAACGGATTCCGTCGAAAATGGATGAATAAAATAAATGCAAAAGAAATTGATTTTATGAAGTTTTTTGACAGAAAATGGATTCCGTCGAAAATGGATGAATAAAATAAATGCAAAAGAAATTGATTTGTGAAGTTTTTTGAAGGAAAACGGATTCCGTCGAAAATGGATGAATAAAATAAATGCAAAAGCAATTGATTTTGTGAAGTTTTTCGATGAAAATGGATTGCGTCGAAGATTTTTGACGGAAAACGAATTTCGTCGAAAATGGATGAATATAATAAATTTCAAAAGAAATTCATTTTGTGAAGTTTTTCGACGAAAAACGAATTCCGTCGAAAACTGATGAATAAAATAATTGCAAAAGAAATTGATTTTGTGAAGTTTTTCGATGGAAAATGATTTCCGTCGAAAACTGATGAATAAAATAAATGCAAAAGAAATTGATTTTGTGAAGTTTTTCGATGGAAAATGGATTTCGTCGAAGATTTTTGAAAAATGAATTCCGTCGAAAATGGATGAATAAAATAAATGCGAAAGAAATTGATTTTGTGAAGTTTTTGGACGGAAAATGGATTCCGTCGAAATGGAAGAATAAAATAAATGCAAAAGAAATTGATATTGTGAAGTTTTTTGACAGAAAATGGATTCCGTCGAAAATGGATGAATAAAATAAATGCAAAAGAAATTGATTTTGTGAAAATTTTCGACGAAAATGGATTGCGTCGAAGATTTTTGATGGAAAACGAATTCCGTCGA
Source organism: Gastrolobium villosum (assembly GCA_032173675.1). Lineage (NCBI taxonomy): Eukaryota > Viridiplantae > Streptophyta > Magnoliopsida > Fabales > Fabaceae > Gastrolobium > Gastrolobium villosum. The sequence continues at coordinate 64,548 of JAVKPL010013279.1, read as the reverse complement.
AAACGGATGAATAAAATAAATTGCAAAAGAAATTCATTTTGTGAAGTTTTTCGACGGAAAAAGAATTTCTTCGAAAACTGATGAATAAAATAAATGCAAAAGAAATTGATCTTGTGAAGTTTTTCGAAGGAAAATGGATTCCGTCGAAAACTGATGAATAAAATAAATGCAAAAGAAATTGATTTTGTGAAGTTTTTTGACGGAAAATGGACTCCGTCGAAGATTTTGACGGAAAATGAATTCCGTCGAAAATGGATGAATAAAATAAATGCAAAAGAAATTGATTTTGTGAAGTTTTTCGACGGAAAACGAATTCCGTCGAAAACTGATGAATAAAATAAATGCAAAAGAAATTGACTTTGTGAAGTTTTTCGACGGAAAATGGATTCCTTCGACGAAAAATGGATTCCGTAAAAAATGGATGAAAAAAGTAAATGCAAAAGAAATTGATTTTGTGAAGTTTTTCGACGGAAAATGGATTCCGACGGAGATTTTTGACGGAAAATGTACTCCGTCGAAAATGGAGGAATAAAATAAATGCAAAAGAAATTGATTTTGTGAAGTGTTTTGGCGGAAAATGGATTCCGTCGAAAATGGATGAATAAAATAAATGCAAAAGAAATTGATTTTGTGAAGTTTTTCGATGGAAAATGGATTCCGTCGAAAACTGATGAATAAAATAAATGCAAAAGAAATTGATTTTGTGTAGTTTTTCGACGGAAAACGAATTCCGTCGAAAACTGATGAATAAAATAAATGGAAAAGAAATTGATATTCTGAAGTTTTTTGACACAAAATGGATTACGTCGAAAATGGATGAATAAAATAAATGCAAAAGAAATTGATTTTGTGAAGTTTTTGGACGGAAAACGGATTCCGTCGAAAATTGATGAATAAAATAAATGCAAAAGAAATTGATTTTATGAAGTTTTTTGACAGAAAATGGATTCCGTCGAAAATGGATGAATAAAATAAATGCAAAAGAAATTGATATTGTGAAGTTTTTTGAAGTAAAACGGATTCCGTCGAAAATGGATGAATAAAATAAATGCAAAAGCAATTGATTTAGTGAAGTTTTTCGATGAAAATTTGTGAAGTTTTTGACGGAAAATGAATTTCGTCGAAAATGGATGAATATAAATAAATTTCAAAAGAAATTGATTTTGTGAAGATTTTTGACGGAAAATGAATTCCGTCGAAAATGGATGAATAAAATAAATGCAAAAGAAATTGATTTTGTGAAGTTTTTCGACGAAAAACGAATTCCGTCGAAAACTGATGAATAAAATAATTGCAAAAGAAATTGATTTTGTGAAGTTTTTCGATGGAAAACGGATTCCGTCGAAAACTGATGAATAAAAAAAATGCAAACGAAATTGATTTTATGAAGTTTTTTGACGGAAAATGGATTCCTACGACGAAAAATGGATTCCGTCGAAAATGGATGAATAAAATAAATTGCAAAAGAAATTCATTTTGTGAAGTTTTTCGACGGAAAATGGATTTCTTTCGAAAACTGATGAATAAAATAAATGCAAAAGAAATTGATTTTGTGAAGTTTTTCGACGGAAAATGGATTCCGTCGAAAACTGATGAATAAAATAAATGCAAAAGAAATTGATTTTGTGTTGTTTTTCGAAGGAAAATGGATTCCGTTGAAAACAGATGAAAAAATAAAGGCTGAAGAAATTGATTTTGTGTTGTTTTTCGAAGGAAAATAGATTCCGTTGAAAATGGATGAATAAAATAAATGCAAAAAAAATTGACTTTGTGAAGTTTTTCGACGAAAAAGGAAATCCGTCGAAGATTTTGGACGGAAAATGAATTCCGTCAAAAACGGATGACTAAAATATATGCAAAAGAAATTGATTTTGTGAAGTTTTTCGACGGAAAATGGATTCCGTCGAAAACGGATGAAAAAAATACATGCAAAAGAAATTGATTTTGTGACGTTTTTCGATGGAAAATGGATTCCGTCGAAAACTGATGAATAAAATAAATGCAAAAGAAATTGATTTTGTGAAGTTTTTCGATGGAAAATGGATTTCGTCGAAGATTTTTGACGGAAAATGAATTCCGTCGAAAATGGATGAATAAAATAAATGCGAAAGAAATTGATTTTGTGAAGTTTTTGGACGGAAAATGGATTCCGTCGAAAATGGAAGAATAAAATAAATGCAAAAGAAATTGATATTGTGAAGTTTTTTGACAGAAAATGGATTCCGTCGAAAATGGATGAATAAAATAAATGCAAAAGAAATTGTTTTTGTGAAAATTTTCGACGAAAATGGATTGCGTCGAAGATTTTTGATGGAAAACGAATTTCGTCGAAAACGGATGAATAAAATAAATTGCAAAAGAAATTCATTTCGTGAAGTTTTTCGACGGAAAAAGAATTTATTCGAAAACTGATGAATAAAATAAATGCAAAAGAAATTGATCTTGTGAAGTTTTTCGAAGGAAAATGGATTCCGTCGAAAACTGATGAATAAAATAAATGCAAAAGAAATTGATTTTGTGAAGTTTTTTGACGGAAAATGGACTCCGTCGAAGATTTTTGACGGAAAATGAATTCCGTCAAAATTGATGAATAAAATAAATGCAAAAGAAATTGATTTTGTGAAGTTTTTCGACGGAAAACGAATTCCGTCGAAAACTGATGAATAAAATAAATGCAAAAGAAATTGACTTTGTGAAGTTTTTCGACGGAAAATGGATTCCTTCGACGAAAAATGGATTCCGTAAAAAATGGATGAAAAAAGTAAATGCAAAAGAAATTGATTTTGTGAAGTTTTTCGACGGAAAATGGATTCCGACGGAGATTTTTGACGGAAAATGTACTCCGTCGAAAATGGAGGAATAAAATAAATGCAAAAGAAATTGATTTTGTGAAGTGTTTTGGCGGAAAATGGATTCCGTCGAAAATGGATGAATAAAATAAATGCAAAAGAAATTGATTTTGTGAAGTTTTTCGATGGAAAATGGATTCCGTCGAAAACTGATGAATAAAATAAATGCAAAAGAAATTGATATTCTGAAGTTTTTTGACAGAAAATGGATTACGTCGAAAATGGATGAATAAAATAAATGCAAAAGAAATTGATATTGTGAAGTTTTTTGACGGAAAACGGATTCCGTCGAAAATGGATGAATAAAATAAATGCAAAAGAAATTGATTTTATGAAGTTTTTTGACAGAAAATGGATTCCGTCGAAAATGGATGAATAAAATAAATGCAAAAGAAATTGATATTGTGAAGTTTTTTGAAGGAAAACGGATTCCGTCGAAAATGGATGAATAAAATAAATGCAAAAGCAATTGATTTAGTGAAGTTTTTCGATGAAAATGGATTGCGTCGAAGATTTTTGACGGAAAACGAATTTCGTCGAAAATGGATGAATATAATAAATTGCAAAAGAAATTCATTTTGTGAAGTTTTTCGACGAAAAACAAATTCCGTCGAAAACTGATGAATAAAATAATTGCAAAAGAAATTGATTTTGTGAAGTTTTTCGATGGAAAATGGATTCCGTCGAAAACTGATGAATAAAATAAATGCAAACGAAATTGATTTTATGAAGTTTTTCGACGGAAAATGGATTCCTACGACGAAAAATGGATTCCGTCGAAAATGCATGAATAAAATAAATTGCAAACGAAATTCATTTTGTGAAGTTTTTCGACGGAAAAAGAATTTCTTCGAAAACTGATGAATAAAATAAATGCAAAAGAAATTGATCTTGTAATGTTTTCGAAGGAAAATGGATTTTTGTGTCGAAAACTGATGAATAAAATAAATGCAAAAGAAATTGATTTTGTGAAGATTTTTGACGGAAAATGGATTCCGTCGAAGATTTTTGACAGAAAATGGTTGAAATAAAATAAATGCAAAAGAAATTGATTTTGTGAAGTTTTTCGACGGAAAAAGAATCTCGTCGAAAACTGATGAATAAAATAAATGCAAAAGAAATTGATTTTGTGAAGTTTTTCGACGGAAAATGGATTCCGTCGAAAACCGATGAATAAAATAAATGCAAAAGAAATTGATTTTGTGAAGTTTTTCGACGGAAAATGGATTCCGTCGAAGATTTTTAAAGGAAAATGAATTCCATCGAAAATGGATGAATAAAATAAATGCAAAAGAAATTGATTTTGTGAAGTTTTTTGACGGAAAATGAATTCCGTCGAAAACGGATGAATAAAATAAATTGCAAAAGAAATTCATTTTGTGAAGTTTTTCGACGGAAAACGAATTCCGTCGAAAACTGATGAATAAAATAAATACAAAAGAAATTGATTTTGTGAAGTTTTTCGATGGAAAATGGATTTCGTCGAAAACTGATGAGTAAAATAAATGCAAAAGAAATTGATTTTGTGAAGTTTTTTGACGGAAAATGGATTCCGTCTAAGATTCTTGACAGGAAGTGATTTTTGTCGAAGATTTTTGACTGAAAATGAATTCCGTCGAAAACGGATGAATAAAATAAATGCAAAAAAAATTATTTTGTAATTTTTTTCGATAAAAAATGGATTCCGTCGAAGATTTTTGACGGAAAATGAATTCCGTTGAAAACAGATGAATAAGATAAATGGAATAGAATTTTCATTTTGTGATGATTTTTGACGGAAAATGAATTCCGTCGAAAACGGATAAATAAAATAAATGCAGAAGAAATTGTTTTTCTGTAGTTTTTCGACGGAAAAAGAATTTCGTCGAAAACGGATTAATAAAATACATGCAAAAGAAATTGATTTTGTGAAGTTTTTCGATGGAAAGTGGATTCCGTCGAAAACTGATGAATAAAATAAATGCAAAAGAAATTGATTTTGTGAAGTTTTTCGATGGAAAATGGATTTCGTCGAAGATTTTTGACGGAAAATGAATTCCGTCGAAAATGGATGAATAAAATAAATGCGAAAGAAATTGATTTTGTGAAGTTTTTCGACGGAAAATGGATTCCGTCGAAGATTTTGGACGGAAAATGAATTCCGTCGAAAATGGATGAATAAAATAAATGCAAACGAAATTGATTTTATGAAGTTTTTTGACGGAAAATGGATTCCTACGACGAAAAATGGATTCCGTCGAAAATGGATGAATAAAATAAATTGCAAAAGAAATTTATTTTGTGAAGTTTTTCGACGGAAAAAGAATTTCTTCGAAAACTGATGAATAAAATAAATGCAAAAGAAATTGATCTTGTAATGTTTTTCGAAGGAAAATGGATTCCGTCGAAAACTGATGAATAAAATAAATGCAAAAGAAATTGATTTTGTGAAGTTTTTTTGACGGAAAATGGATTCCGTCGAAGATTTTTGACGGAAAATGAATTCCGTTGAAAATTGATGAATAAAATAAATGCAAAAGAAATTGATTTTGTGAAGTTTTTTGACGGAAAATGGATTCCGTCGAAGATTTTTGACGGAAAATGAATTCCGTTGAAAATTGATGAATAAAATAAATGCAAAAGAAATTGATTTTGTGAAGTTTTTCGACGGAAAAAGAATCTCGTCGAAAACTGATGAATAAAAGAAATGCAAAAGAAACTGATTTTGTGAAGTTTTTCGACGGAAAATGGATTCCGTCGAAAACCGATGAATAAAATAAATGCAAAAGAAATTGATTTTGTGAAGTTTTCCGACGGAAAATGGATTCCGTCGAAGATTTTTAAAGGAAAATGAATTCCGTCGAAAATGGATGAATAAAATAAATGCAAAAGAAATTGATTTTGTGAAGTTTTTCGACGGAAAATGGATTCCGTCGAAAACCGATGAATAAAATAAATGCAAAAGAAATTGATTTTGTGAAGTTTTCCGACGGAAAATGGATTGCGTCGAAGATTTTTAAAGGAAAATGAATTCCGTCGAAAATGGATGAATAAAATAAATGCAAAAGAAATTGATTTTGTGAAGTTTTTTGACGGAAAATGAATTCCGTCAAAAACGGATGAATAAAATAGATTGCAAAAGAAATTCATTTTGTGAAGTTTTTCGACGGAAAACGAATTCCGTCGAAAACTGATGAATAAAATAAATACAAAAGAAATTGATTTTGTGAAGTTTTTCGATGGAAAATGGATTTCGTCGAAAACTGATGAGTAAAATAAATGCAAAAGAAATTGATTTTGTGAAGTTTTTGGACGGAAAATGGATTCAGTCGAAAATGGATGAATAAAATAAATGCAAAAGAAATTGATATTGTGAAGTTTTTTGACAGAAAATGTATTCCGTCGAAAATGGATGAATAAAATAAATGCAAAAGAAATTGATTTTGTGAAGTTTTTCGACGAAAATGGATTGCGTCGAAGATTTTTGATGGAAAAAGAATTCCGTCGAAAACGGATGAAAAAATAAATTGCAAAAGAAATTCATTTTGTGAAGTTTTTCGACGGAAAAAGAATTTTTTCGAAAACTGATGAATAAAATAAATGCAAAAGAAATTGATCTTGTATAGTTTTTCGAAGGAAAATGGATTCCGTCGAAAACTGATGAATAAAATAAATGCAAAAGAAATTGATTTTGTGAAGTTTTTGACGGAAAATGGATTCCATCGAAGATTTTTGACGGAAAATGAATTCCGTCGAAAATTGATGAATAAAATAAATGCAAAGGAAATTGATTTTGTGAAGTTTTTCGACGGAAAAAGAATCTCGTCGAAAACTGATGAATAAAATAAATGCAAAAGAAATTGATTTTGTGAAGTTTTTCGACGGAAAATGGATTCCGTCGAAAACCGATGAATAAAATAAATGCAAAAGAAATTGATTTTGTGAAGTTTTTCGACGGAAAATGGATTCCGTCGAAGATTTTTGAAGGAAAATGAATTCCGTCGAAAATGGATGAATAAAATAAATGCAAAAGAAATTGATTTTGTGAAGTTTTTTGACGGAAAACGGATTCCGTCGAAAATGGATGAATAAAATAAATGCAAAAGCAATTGATTTCTTGAAGTTCTTCGACGAAAATGGATTTCGTCGAAGATTTTTGACGGAAAACGAATTCCGTCGAGAACGGATGAATAAAATAAATTTCAAAAGAAATTCATTTTGTGAAGTTTTTCGACAGAAAAGGAATTCCGTCGAAAACTGATGAATAAAATAAATACAAAAGAAATTGATTTTGTGAAGTTTTTCGATGGAAAATGGATTTCGTCGAAAACTGATGAGTAAAATAAATGCAAAAGAAATTGATTTTGTGAAGTTTTTTGACGGAAAATGGATTCCGTCGAAGATTTTTGACAGAAAGTGATTTTCGTCGAAGATTTTTGACTGAAAATGAATTCCGTCGAAAACGGATGAATAAAATAATTACAAAAGAAAATTATTTTATAATTTTTTTGGCAAAAAATGGATTCCGTCGAAGATTTTTGACGGAAAATGAATTCCGTTGAAAACAGATGAATAAGATAAATGGAATAGAAATTCATTTTGTGAAGTTTTTTGACGGAAAATGGATTCCATAAAAAACGGATGAATAAAATAAATGCAGAAGAAATTGATTTTGTGTTGTTTTTCGAAGTAAAATGGATTCCGTTGAAAACGGATGAATAAAATAAATGCTGAAGAAATTGATTTTGTGTTGTTTTTCGAAGGAAAATAGATTCCGTTGAAAATGGATGAATAAAATAAATGCAAAAAAATTGACTTTGTGAAGTTTTACGACGAAAAAGGAAATCTGTCGAAGATTTTTGACGGAAAATGAATTCCGTCAAAAAACGGATGACTAAAATAAATTGGAAGAGAAATTGATTTTGTAAAGTTTTTCGACGGAAAATGGATTCCGTCGAAAACGGATGAAAAAAATACATGCAAAAGAAATTGATTTTATGAAGTTTTTCGATGGAAAATGGATTCCGTCGAAAACTGATGAATAAAATAAATGCAAAAGAAATTGATTTTGTGAAGTTTTTCGATGGAAAATGGATTTCGTCGAAGATTTTTGACGGAAAATGAATTCCGTCGAAAATGTATGAATAAAATAAATGCGAAAGAAATTGATTTTGTGAAGTTTTTGGACGGAAAATGGATTCCGTCGAAAATGGAAGAATAAAATAAATGCAAAAGAAATTGATATTGTGAAGTTTTTTGACAGAAAATGGATTCCGTCGAAAACTCATGACTAAAATAAATGCAAAAGAAATAGATTTTGTGAAAATTTTCGACGAAAATGGATTGCGTCGAAGATTTTTGATGGAAAACGAATTCCGTCGAAAACGGATGAATAAAATAAATTGCAAAAGAAATTCATTTTGTGAAGTTTTTCGACGGAAAACGAATTCCGTCGAAAACTAATGAATAAAATAAATGCAAAAGAAATTGACTTTGTGAAGTTTTTCGACGGAAAATGGATTCCTTCGACGAAAAATGGATTCCGTAAAAAATGGATGAAAAAAGTAAATGCAAAAGAAATTGATTTTGTGAAGTTTTTCGACGGAAAATGGATTCCGACGGAGATTTTTGACGAAAAATGTACTCCGTCGAAAATGGAGGAATAAAATAAATGCAAAAGAAATTGATTTTGTGAAGTGTTTTGGCGGAAAATGGATTCCGTCGAAAATGGATGAATAAAATAAATGCAAAAGAAATTGATTTTGTGAAGTTTTTCGATGGAAAATGGATTCCGTCGAAAACTGATGAATAAAATAAATGCAAAAGAAATTGATTTTGTGTAGTTTTTCGACGGAAAATGGATTCCGTCGAAAACTGATGAATAAAATAAATGCAAAAGTAATTGATTTTGTGAAGTTTTTCGACGGAAAATGGATTCCGTCGAAAATGGATGAATAAAATAAATGAAAAAGAAATAGATTTTGTGAAAATTTTCGACGAAAATGGATTGCGTCAAAGATTTTTGATTGAAAACGAATTCCGTCGAAAACGGATGAATAAAATAAATTGCAAAAGAAATTCATTTTGTGAAGTTTTTCGACGGAAAACGAATTCCGTCGAAAACTAATGAATAAAATAAATGCAAAAGAAATTGACTTTGTGAAGTTTTTCGACGGAAAATGGATTCCGATGGAGATTTTTGACGGAAAATGTACTCCGTCGAAAATGGAGGAATAAAATAAATGCAAAAGAAATTGATTTTGTGAAGTGTTTTGGCGGAAAATGGATTCCGTCGAAAATGGATGAATAAAATAAATGCAAAAGAAATTGATTTTGTGAAGTTTTTCGACGGAAAAAGAATTTCTTCGAAAACTGATGAATAAAATAAATGCAAAAGAAATTGATCTTGTGAAGTTTTTCGAAGGAAAATGGATTCCGTCGAAAACTGATGAATAAAATAAATGCAAAAGAAATTGATTTTGTGAAGTTTTTTGACGGAAAATGGACTCCGTCGAAGAATTTTGACGGAAAATGAATTCCGTCGAAAATTGATGAATAAAATAATTGCAAAAGAAATTGATTTTGTGAAGTTTTTCGACGGAAAACGAATTCCGTCCAAAACTGATGAATAAAATAAATGCAAAAGAAATTGACTTTGTGAAGTTTTTCGACGGAAAATGGATTCCTTCGACGAAAAATGGATTCCGTAAAAAATGGATGAAAAAAGTAAATGCAAAAGAAATTGATTTTGTGAAGTTTTTCGACGGAAAATGGATTCCGACGGAGATTTTTGACGAAAAATGTACTCCGTCGAAAATGGAGGAATAAAATAAATGCAAAAGAAATTGATTTTGTGAAGTGTTTTGGCGGAAAATGGATTCCGTCGAAAATGGATGAATAAAATACATGCAAAAGAAATTGATTTTGTGAAGTTTTTCGATGGAAAATGGATTTCGTCGAAAACTGATGAATAAAATAAATGCAAAAGAAATTGATTTTGTGTAGTTTTTCGACGGAAGAAAATAGATTACGTCGAAAATGGATGAATAAAATAAATGCAAACGAAATTGATATTGTAAAGTTTTTTGACGGAAAACGGATTCCGTTGAAAATGGATGAATAAAATAAATGCAAAAGAAATTGATTTTATGAAGTTTTTTGACAGAAAATGGATTCCGTCGAAAATGGATGAATAAAATAAATGCAAAACAAATTGATATTGTGAAGTTTTTCGAAGGAAAACGGATTCCGTCGAAAATGGATGAATAAAATAAATGCAAAAGCAATAGATTTAGTGAAGCTTTTCGATGAAAATGGATTGCGTCGAAGATTTTTGACGGAAAACGAATTTCGTCGAAAATGGATGAATATAATAAATTGCAAAAGAAATTCATTTTGTGAAGTTTTTCGACGAAAAACGAATTCCGTCGAAAACTGATGAATAAAATAATTGCAAAAGAAATTGATTTTGTGAAGTTTTTCGATGGAAAATGGATTCCGTCGAAAACTGATGAATAAAATAAATGCAAACGAAATTGATTTTGTGAAGTTTTTCGATGGAAAATGGATTTCGTCGAAGATTTTTTACGGAAAATGAATTCCGTCGAAAATGGATGAATAAAATAAATGGAAAAGAAATTGATCTTGTAATGTTTTTCGAAGGAAAATGGATTCCGTAGAAAACTGATGAATAAAATAAATGCAAAAGAAATTGATTTTGTGATGTTTTTTGACGAAAAATGGATTCCGTCGAAGATTTTTGACGGAAAATGAATTCCGTCGAAAATTGATGAATAAAATAAATGCAAAAGAAATTGATTTTGTGAAGTTTTTCGACGGAAAAAGATGAATAAAATAAATGCAAAAGAAATTGATTTTGTCGAAAACTGATGAATAAAATAAATGCAAAAGAAATTGATTTTGTGAAGTTTTTCGACGGAAAATGGATTCCGTCGAAAACCGATGAATAAAATAAATGCAAAAGAAATTGATTTTGTGAAGTTTTTTGACGGAAAATGAATTCCGTTGAAAACGGATGAATAAGATAAATGGAATAGAATTTCATTTTGTGATGATTTTTGACGGAAAATGGATTCCATAAAAAACGGATGAATAAAATAAATGCAGAAGAAATTGATTTTGTGTTATTTTAAGAAGGAAAATGGATTCCGTTGAAAACGGATGAATAAAATAAATGCTGAAGAAATTGATTTTGTGTTGTTTTTCGAAGGAAAATAGATTCCGTTGAAAATGGATGAATAAAATAAATGCAAAAAAAATTGACTTTGTGAAGTTTTTCGACGAAAAAGGAAATCTGTCGAAGATTTTTGACGGAAAATGAATTCCGTCAAAAACGGATGACTAAAATATATTGGAAGAGAAATTGATTTTGTAAAGTTTTTCGATGGAAAATGGATTCCGTCGAAAACGGATGAAAAAAATACATGCAAAAGAAATCGATTTTGTGAAGTTTTTCGATGGAAAATGGATTCCGTCGAAAACTGATGAATAAAATAAATGCAAAAGAAATTGATTTTGTGAAGTTTTTCGATTTGTGAAGTTTTTCGACGAAAAAGGAAATCTGTCGAAGATTTTTGACGGAAAATGAATTCCGTCAAAAACGGATGACTAAAATATATTGGAAGAGAAATTGATTTTGTAAAGTTTTTCGATGGAAAACGGATTCCGTCGAAAACGGATGAAAAAAATACATGCAAAAGAAATTGATTTTGTGAAGTTTTTCGATGGAAAATGGATTCCGTCGAAAACTGATGAATAAAATAAATGCAAAAGAAATTGATTTTGTGAAGTTTTTCGATGGAAAATGGATTCCGACGAAAACCGATGAATAAAATAAATGCAAAAGAAATTGATTTTGTGAAGTTTTTTGACGGAAAACGGATTCCGTCGAAAATGGATGAATAAAATAAATGCAAAAGCAATTGATTTCTTGAAGTTCTTCGACGAAAATGGATTTCGTCGAAGATTTTTGACGGAAAACGAATTCCGTCAAAAACGGATGAATAAGATAAATGGAATAGAAATTCATTTTTTGATGATTTTTGACGGAAAATGGATTCCATAAAAAACGGATGAATAAAATAAATGCAGAAGAAATTGATTTTGTGTTGTTTTTCGAAGTAAAATGGATTCCGTTGAAAACGGATGAATAAAATAAATGCTGAAGAAATTGATTTTGTGTTGTTTTTCGAAGGAAAATAGATTCCGTTGAAAATGGATGAATAAAATAAATGCAAAAAAGTTGACTTTGTGAAGTTTTACGACGAAAAAGGAAATCTGTCGAAGATTTTTGACGGAAAATGAATTCCGTCAAAAAACGGATGACTAAAATAAAATGGAAGAGAAATTGATTTTGTAAAGTTTTTCGACGGAAAATGGATTCCGTCGAAAACGGATGAAAAAAATACATGCAAAAGAAATTGATTTTATGAAGTTTTTCGATGGAAAATGGATTCCGTCGAAAACTGATGAATAAAATAAATGCAAAAGAAATTGATTTTGTGAAGTTTTTCGATGGAAAATGGATTTCGTCGAAGATTTTTGACGGAAAATGAATTCCGTCGAAAATGGATGAATAAAATAAATGCGAAAGAAATTGATTTTGTGAAGTTTTTTGACGGAAAATGGATTCCGTCGAAAATGGATGAATAAAATAATTGCAAAAGAAATTGATATTGTGAAGTTTTTTGGCAAAAAATGGATTCCGTCGAAAATGGATGAATAAAATAAATGCAAAAGAAATAGATTTTGTGAAAATTTTCGACGCAAATGGATTGCGTCGAAGATTTTTGATGGAAAACGAATTCCGTCGAAAACTGATGAATAAAATAAATGCAAAAGAAATTGATTTTGTGAAGTTTTTCGATGGAAAATGGATTCCGTCGAAAACTAATGAATAAAATAAATGCAAAAGAAATTGACTTTGTGAAGTTTTTCAACGGAAAATGGATTCCTTCGACGAAAAATGGATTCCGTAAAAAATGGATGAAAAAAGTAAATGCAAAAGAAATTGATTTTGTGAAGTTTTTCGACGGAAAATGGATTCCAACGGAGATTTTTGACGAAAAATGTGCTCCGTCGAAAATGGAGGAATAAAATAAATGCAAAAGAAATTGATTTTGTGAAGTGTTTTGGCGGAAAATGGATTCCGTCGAAAATGGATGAATAAAATAAATGCAAAAGAAATTGATTTTGTGAAGTTTTTCGATGGAAAATGGATTCCGTCGAAAACTGATGAATAAAATAAATGCAAAAGAAATTGATTTTGTGTAGTTTTTCGACGGAAAACGAATTCCGTCGAAAACTGATGAATAAAATAAATGCAAAAGAAATTGATATTGTGAAGTTTTTTGACAGAAAATGGATTCCGTCAAAAATGGATGAATAAAATAAATGCAAAAGAAATAGATTTTGTGAAAATTTTCGACGAAAATGGATTGCGTCGAAGATTTTTGATGGAAAACGAATTCCGTCGAAAACGGATGAATAAAATAAATTGCAAAAGAAATTAATTTTGTGAAGTTTTTCCACGGAAAACGAATTCCGTCGAAAACTAATGAATAAAATAAATGCAAAAGAAATTGACTTTGTGAAGTTTTTCGACGGAAAATGGATTCCTTCGACGAAAAATGGATTCCGTAAAAAATGGATGAAAAAAGTAAATGCAAAAGAAATTGATTTTGTGAAGTTTTTCGACGGAAAATGGATTCCAACGGAGATTTTTGACGAAAAATGTGCTCCGTCGAAAATGGAGGAATAAAATAAATGCAAAAGAAATTGATTTTGTGAAGTGTTTTGGCGGAAAATGGATTCCGTCGAAAATGGATGAATAAAATAAATGCAAAAGAAATTGATTTTGTGAAGTTTTTCGACGGAAAAAGAATTTCTTCGAAAACTGATGAATAAAATAAATGCAAAAGAAATTGATCTTGTGAAGTTTTTCGAAGGAAAATGAATTCCGTCGAAAATTGATGAATAAAATAAATGCAAAAGAAATTGATTTTGTGAAGTTTTTCGACGGAAAACGAATTCCGTCGAAAACTAATGAATAAAATAAATGCAAAAGAAATTGACTTTGTGAAGTTTTTCGACGGAATATGGATTCCTTCGATGAAAAATGGATTCCGTAAAAAATGGATGAAAAAAGTAAATGCAAAAGAAATTGATTTTGTGAAGTTTTTCGACGGAAAATGGATTCCGACGGAGATTTTTGACGAAAAATGTACTCCGTCGAAAATGGAGGAATAAAATAAATGCAAAAGAAATTGATTTTGTGAAGTGTTTTGGCGGAAAATGGATTTCGTCGAAAATGGATGAATAAAATAAATGCAAAAGAAATTGATTTTTAGAAGTTTTTCGATGGAAAATGGATTCCGTTGAAAACTGATGAATAAAATAAATGCAAAAGAAATTGATTTTGTGTAGTTTTTCGACGGAAAACGAATTCCGTCGAAAACTGATGAATAAAATAAATGCAAAAGAAATTGATATTCTGAAGTTTTTTGACAAAAAATAGATTACGTCGAAAATGGATGAATAAAATAAATGCAAAAGAAATTGATATTGTAAAGTTTTTTGACGGAAAACGGATTCCGTCGAAAATGGATGAATAAAATAAATGCAAAAGAAATTGATTTTATGAAGTTTTTTGACAGAAAATGGATTCCGTCGAAAATGGATGAATAAAATAAATGCAAAAGAAATTGATATTGTGAAGTTTTTTGAAGGAAAACGGATTCCGTCGAAAATGGATGAATAAAATAAATGCAAAAGCAATAGATTTAGTGAAGTTTTTCGATGAAAATGGATTGCGTCGAAGATTTTTGACGGAAAACGAATTTCGTCGAAAATGGATGAATATAATAAATTGCAAAAGAAATTCATTTTGTGAAGTTTTTCGACGAAAAACGAATTCCGTCGAAAACTGATGAATAAAATAATTGCAAAAGAAATTGATTTTGTGAAGTTTTTCGATGGAAAATGGATTCCGTCGAAAACTGATGAATAAAATAAATGCAAACGAAATTGATTTTGTGAAGTTTTTCGACGGAAAACGGATTCCGTCGAAGATTTTTAAAGGAAAGTGAATTCCGTCGAAAATGGATAAAATAATTGCAAAAGAAATAAAATAAATGCAAAAGAAATTGATTTTGTGAAGTTTTTTGACGGAAAATTCCGAAAATGGATGAATAAAATAAATGCAAAAGAAATTGATTTTGTGAAGTTTTTTGACGGAAAACGGATGAATAAAATAAATTGCAAAAGAAATTCATTTTGTGAAGTTTTTCGACGGAAAACGAATTCCGTCGAAAACTGATGAATAAAATAAATACAAAAGAAATTGATTTTGTGAAGTTTTTCGATGGAAAATGGATTTCGTCGAAAACTGATGAGTAAAATAAATGCAAAAGAAATTGATTTTGTGAAGTTTTTTGACGGAAAATGGATTCCGTATAAGATTTTTGACAGGAAGTGATTTTTGTCGAAGATTTTTGACTGAAAATGAATTCCGTCGAAAACGGATGATAAAATAAATGCAAAAAAAAATAATTTTTCGACAAAAAATGGATTCCGTCGAAGATTTTTGACGGAAAATGAATTCCGTTGAAAACGGATGAATAAGATAAATGGAATAGAAATTCATTTTGTGATGATTTTTGACGGAAAATGGATTCCATCGAAGATTTTTGACGGAAAATGAATTCCATCGAAAATGGAGGAATAAAATAAATGCTAAAGAAATTGATTTTGTGTTGTTTTTCGAAGGAAATTAGATTCCATTGAAAATGGATGAATAAAATAAATGCAAAAAAAATTGACTTTGTGAAGTTTTTCGACGAAAAAGGAAATCTGTCGAAGATTTTTGAGGGAAAATGAATTCCGTAAAAAACGGATGACTAAAATATATTGGAAGAGAAATTGATTTTGTAAAGTTTTTCGACGGAAAACGGATTCTGTCGAAAACGGATGAAAAAAATACATGCAAAAGAAATTGATTTTGTGAAGTTTGTCGATCGAAAATGGATTCCGTCAAGAACTGATGAATAAAATAAATGCAAAAGAAATTGATTTTGTGAAGTTTTTTGATGGAAAATGGATTCGTCGAAGATTTTTGACGGAAAATGAATTCCGTCGAAAATGGATGAATAAAATAAATGCGAAAGAAATTGACTTTGTGAAGTTTTTCGACGAAAAACGGATTCCGTCGAAAACTGATGAGTAAAATAAATGCAAAAGAAATTGATTTTGTGAAGTTTTTTGACGGAAAATGGATTCCGTCTAAGATTTTTGACAGGAAGTGATTTTTGTCGAAGATTTTTGACTGAAAATGAATTCCGTCGAAAACGGATGAATAAAATAAATGCAAAAAAAAAAATTATTTTGTAATTTTTTCGACAAAAAATGGATTCCGTCGAAGATTTTTGACGGAAAATGAATTCCGTTGAAAACGGATGAATAAGATAAATGGAATAGAAATTCATTTTGTGATGATTTTTGACGGAAAATGGATTCCATAAAAAATGGATGAATAAAATAAATGCAGAATAAATTGATTTTGTGTTATTTTTCGAAGGAAAATGGATTCCGTTGAAAACGGATAAATAAAATAAATGCTGAAGAAATTGATTTTGTGTTGTTTTTCGAAGGAAAATAGATTCCGTTGAAAATGGATGAATAAAATAAATGCAAAAAAAAAAGACTTTGTGAAGTTTTTCGACGAAAAAGGAAATCTGTCGAAGATTTTTGACGGAAAATGAATTCCGTCAAAAACGGATGACTAAAATATATTGGAAGAGAAATTGATTTTGTAAAGTTTTTCGACGGAAAACGGATTCCGTCGAAAACGGATGAAAAAAATACATGCAAAAGAAATTGATTTTGTGAAGTTTTTCGATGGAAAATGGATTCCGTCGAAAACTGATGAATAAAATAAATGCAAAAGAAATTGATTTTGTGAAGTTTTTCGATGGAAAATGGATTTCGTCGAAGATTTTTGACGGAAAATGAATTCCGTCGAAAATGGATGAATAAAATAAATGCGAAAGAAATTGACTTTGTGAAGTTTTTCGACGAAAAACGGATTCCGTCGAAAACTGATGAATAAAATAATTGCAAAAGAAATTGATTTTGTGAAGTTTTTCGATGGAAAATGGATTCCGTCGAAAACTGATGAATAAAATAAAAGCAAACGAAATTGATTTTATGAAGTTTTTTGACGGAAAATGGATTCCTACGACGAAAAATGGATTCCGTCGAAAATGGATGAATAAAATAAATTGCAAAAGAAATTCATTTTGTGAAGTTTTTCGACGGAAAAAGAATTTCTTCGAAAACTGATGAATAAAATAAATGCAAAAGAAATTGACCTTTTAAAGTTTTTCGAAGGAAAATGGATTCCGTCGAAAATTGATGAATAAAATAAATGCAAAAGAAATTGATTTTGTGAAGTTTTTTGACGGAAAATGGATTCCGTCGAAGATTTTTGACGGAAAATGAATTCCGTTGACAATTGATGAATAAAATAAATGCAAAAGAAATTGATTTTGTGAAGTTTTTCGACGAAAAAAGAATCTCGTCGAAAACTGATGAATAAAATAAATGCAAAAGAAATTGATTTTGTGAAGCTTTTCGACGGAAAATGGATTCCGTCGAAAACCGATGAATAAAATAAATGCAAAAGAAATTGATTTTGTGAAGTTTTCCGACGGAAAATGGATTCGTCGAAGATTTTTAAAGGAAAATGAATTCCGTCGAAAATGGATGAATAAAATAAATGCAAAAGAAATTGATTTTGTGAAGTTTTTTGACGGAAAATGAATTCCGTCGAAAACGGATGAATAAAATAAATTGCAAAAGAAATTCATTTTGTGAAGTTTTTCGACGGAAAAAGAATTTCTTCGAAAACTGATGAATAAAATAAATGCAAAAAAATTGATCTTGTGATGTTTTTCGAAGGAAAATGGATTCCGTCGAAAACTGATGAATAAAATAAATGCAAAAGAAATTGATTTTGTGAAGTTTTTTGACGGAAAATGGACTCCGTCGAAGAATTTTGACGGAAAAAGAATTCCGTCGAAAATTGATGAATAAAATAAATGCAAAAGAAATTGATTTTGTGAAGTTTTTCGATGGAAAACGAATTACGTCGAAAACTGATGAATAAAATAAATGCAAAAGAAATTGACTTTGTGAAGTTTTTCGACGGAAAAAGGATTCCTTCGACGAAAAATGGATTCCGTAAAAAATGGATGAAAAAAATAAATGCAAAAGAAATTGATTTTGTGAAGTTTTTCGACGGAAAATGGATTCCGACGGAGATTTTTGACGGAAAATGTACTCCGTCGGAAATGGAGGAATAAGATAAATGCAAAAGAAATTGATTTTGTGAAGTGTTTTGGCGGAAAATGGATGAATAAAATAAATGCAAAAGAAATTGATTTTGTGAAGTTTTTCGATGGAAAATGGATTCCGTCGAAAACTGATGAATAAAATAAATGCAAAAGAAATTGATTTTGTGTAGTTTTTTGATGGAAAATGTATTCCGTCGAAAACGGATGAATAAAATAAATGCAAAAGAAATTGACATTGTGAAGTTTTTTGACGGAAAACGGATTCCGTCGAAAATGGATCAATAAAATAAATGCAAAAGAAATTGATTTTGTGAAGTTTTTGGACGGAAAATGGATTCCGTCGAAAATGGATGAATAAAATAAATGCAAAAGAAATTGATATTGTGAAGTTTTTTGACAGAAAATGGATTCCGTCGAAAACTGACGAATAAAATAAATGCAAAAGAAATTGGTTTTGTGAAGTTTTTCGATGGAAAACGAATTACGTCGAAAACTGATGAATAAAATAAATGCAAAAGAAATTGACTTTGTGAAGTTTTTCGACGGAAAAAGGATTCCTTCGACGAAAAATGGATTCCGTAAAAAATGGATGAAAAAAATAAATGCAAAAGAAATTGATTTTGTGAAGTTTTTCGACGGAAAATGGATTCCGACGGAGATTTGTGACGGAAAATGTACTCCGTCGGAAATGGAGGAATAAGATAAATGCAAAAGAAATTGATTTTGTGAAGTGTTTTGGCGGAAAATGGATGAATAAAATAAATGCAAAAGAAATTGATTTTGTGAAGTTTTTCGATGGAAAATGGATTCCGTCGAAAACTGATGAATAAAATAAATGCAAAAGAAATTGATATTCTGAAGTTTTTTTGACAGAAAATGGATTCCGTCGAAGATTTTAAATGCAAAAGAAATTGACATTGTGAAGTTTTTTGACGGAAAACGGATTCCGTCGAAAATGGATCAATAAAATAAATGCAAAAGAAATGGATTTTGTGAAGTTTTTGGACGGAAAATGGATTCCGTCGAAAATGGATGAATAAAATAAATGCAAAAGAAATTGATATTGTGAAGTTTTTTGACAGAAAATGGATTCCGTCGAAAACTGACGAATAAAATAAATGCAAAAGAAATTGGTTTTGTGAAGTTTTTCGACTGAAAATGGATTCCGTCAAAGATTTTTGACGGAAAATGAATTTCGTCGAAAATGGATGAATAAAATAAATTGGAAAAGAAATTGATTTTGTAAAGTTTTTCGATGGAAAATGGATTCCGTCGAAAATAGATGGAAAAAATAAATGCAAAAGAAATTGATTTTGTGAAGTTTTTCGATGGAAAATGGATTCTGTCGAAAACTGATGAATAAAATAAATGCAAAAGAAATTGATTTTGTGTAGTTTTTCGACGGAAAACGAATTCCGTCGAAAACTGATGAAAAAAATAAATGAAAAAGAAATTGATATTCTGAAGTTTTTTGACAGAAAATAGATTACGTCGAAAATGGATGAATAAAATAAATGCAAAAGAAATTGATATTGTAAAGTTTTTTGACGGAAAACGGATTCCGTCGAAAATGGATGAATAAAATAAATGCAAAAGAAATTGATTTTATGAAGTTTTTTGACAGAAAATGGATTCTGTCGAAAATGGATGAATAAAATAAATGCAAAAGAAATTGATATTGTGAAGTTTTTTGAAGGAAAACGGATTCCGTCGAAAATGGATGAATAAAATAAATGCAAAAGCAATAGATTTAGTGAAGTTTTTCGATGAAAATGGATTGCGTCGAAGATTTTGGACGGAAAACGAATTTCGTCGAAAATGGATGAATATAATAAATTGCAAAAGAAATTCATTTTGTGAAGTTTTTCGACGAAAAACGAATTCCGTCGAAAACTGATGAATAAAATAATTGCAAAAGAAATTGATTTTGTGAAGTTTTTCGATGGAAAATGGATTCCGTCGAAAACTGATGAATAAAATAAATGCAAACGAAATTGATTTTGTGAAGTTTTTCGACGGAAAACGGATTCCGTCGAAGATTTTTAAAGGAAAGTGAATTCCGTCGAAAATGGATGAATAAAATAAATGCAAAAGAAATTGATTTTGTGAAGTTTTTTGACGGAAAATGAATTCCGTCGAAAACGGATGAATAAAATAAATTGCAAAAGAAATTCATTTTGTGAAGTTTTTCGACGGAAAACGAATTCCGTCGAAAACTGATGAATAAAATAAATACAAAAGAAATTGATTTTGTGAAGTTTTTCGATGGAAAATGGATTTCGTCGAAAACTGATGAGTAAAATAAATGCAAAAGAAATTGATTTTGTGAAGTTTTTTGACGGAAAATGGATTCCGTATAAGATTTTTGACAGGAAGTGATTTTTGTCGAAGATTTTTGACTGAAAATGAATTCCGTCGAAAACGGATGATAAAATAAATGCAAAAAAAAATAATTTTTCGACAAAAAATGGATTCCGTCGAAGATTTTTGACGGAAAATGAATTCCGTTGAAAACGGATGAATAAGATAAATGGAATAGAAATTCATTTTGTGATGATTTTTGACGGAAAATGGATTCCATAAAAAACGGATGAATAAAATAAATGCAGAAGAAATTGATTTTGTGTTGTTTTTCGAAGGAAAATGGATTCCGTTGAAAACGGATGAATAAAATAAATGCTAAAGAAATTGATTTTGTGTTGTTTTTCGAAGGAAAATAGATTCCATTGAAAATGGATGAATAAAATAAATGCAAAAAAAATTGACTTTGTGAAGTTTTTCGACGAAAAAGGAAATCTGTCGAAGATTTTTGAGGGAAAATGAATTCCGTAAAAAACGGATGACTAAAATATATTGGAAGAGAAATTGATTTTGTAAAGTTTTTCGACGGAAAACGGATTCTGTCGAAAACGGATGAAAAAAATACATGCAAAAGAAATTGATTTTGTGAAGTTTGTCGATGGAAAATGGATTCCGTCAAGAACTGATGAATAAAATAAATGCAAAAGAAATTGATTTTGTGAAGTTTTTTGATGGAAAATGGATTCGTCGAAGATTTTTGACGGAAAATGAATTCTCTCGAAAATGGATGAATAAAATAAATGCGAAAGAAATTGATTTTGTGAAGTTTTTGGACGGAAAATGGATTCCGTCGAAAATGGAAGAATAAAATAAATGCAAAAGAAATTGATATTGTGAAGTTTTTTGACAGAAAATGGATTCCGTCGAAAATGGATGAATAAAATAAATGCAAAAGAAATTGATTTTGTGAAAATTTTCGACGAAAATGGATTGCGTCGAAGATTTTTGATGGAAAACGAATTCCGTCGAAAACGGATGAATAAAATAAATTGCAAAAGAAATTCATTTTGTGAAGTTTTTCGACGGAAAAAGAATTTCTTCGAAAACAGATGAATAAAATAAATGCAAAAAAATTGATCTTGTGATGTTTTTCGAAGGAAAATGGATTCCGTCGAAAACTGATGAATAAAATAAATGCAAAAGAAATTGATTTTGTGAAGTTTTTTGACGGAAAATGGACTCCGTCGAAGAATTTTGACGAAAAATGAATTCCGTCGAAAATTGATGAATAAAATAAATGCAAAAGAAATTGATTTTGTGAAGTTTTTCGACGGAAAACGAATTACGTCGAAAACTGATGAATAAAATAAATGCAAAAGAAATTGACTTTGTGAAGTTTTTCGACGGAAAATGGATTCCTTCCACGAAAAATGGATTCCGTAAAAAATGGATGAAAAAAATAAATGCAAAAGAAATTGATTTTGTGAAGTTTTTCGACGGAAAATGGATTCCGACGGAGATTTTTGACGGAAAATGTACTCCGTCGAAAATGGAGGAATAAGATAAATGCAAAAGAAATTGATTTTGTGAAGTGTTTTGGCGGAAAATGGATGAATAAAATAAATGCAAAAGAAATTGATTTTGTGAAGTTTTTCGATGGAAAATGGATTCCGTCGAAAACTGATGAATAAAATAAATGCAAAAGAAATTGATTTTGTGTAGTTTTTCGACGGAAAACGAATTCCGTCGAAAACTGATGAATAAAATAAATGCAAAAGAAATTGATATTCTAAAGTTTTTTGACAGAAAATGGATTCCGTCGAAAACGGATGAATAAAATAAATGCAAAAGAAATTGACATTGTGAAGTTTTTTGACGGAAAACGGATTCCGTCGAAAATGGATCAATACAATAAATGCAAAAGAAATTGATTTTGTGAAGTTTTTGGTCGGAAAATGGATTCCGTCGAAGATTTTTGACGGAAAATGGATTCCGTCGAAAACTGACGAATAAAATAAATGCAAAAGAAATTGGTTTTGTGAAGTTTTTCGACTGAAAATGGATTCCGTCAAAGATTTTTGACGGAAAATGAATTTCGTCGAAAATGGATGAATAAAATAAATTGGAAAAGAAATTGATTTTGTAAAGTTTTTCGATGGAAAATGGATTCCGTCGAAAATAGATGAAAAAAATAAATGCAAAAGAAATTGATTTTGTGAAGTTTTTCGATGGAAAATGGATTCTGTCGAAAACTGATGAATAAAATAAATGCAAAAGAAATTGATTTTGTGTAGTTTTTCGACGGAAAACGAATTCCGTCGAAAACTGATGAATAAAATAAATGAAAAAGAAATTGATATTCTGAAGTTTTTTGACAGAAAATAGATTACGTCGAAAATGGATGAATAAAATAAATGCAAAAGAAATTGATATTGTAAAGTTTTTTGACGGAAAACGGATTCCGTCGAAAATGGATGAATAAAATAAATGCAAAAGAAATTGATTTTATGAAGTTTTTTGACAGAAAATGGATTCCGTCGAAAATGGATGAATAAAATAAATGCAAAAGAAATTGATATTGTGAAGTTTTTTGAAGGAAAACGGATTCCGTCGAAAATGGATGAATAAAATAAATGCAAAAGCAATAGATTTAGTGAAGTTTTTCGATGAAAATGGATTGCGTCGAAGATTTTGGACGTAAAACGAATTTCGTCGAAAATGGATGAATATAATAAATTGCAAAAGAAATTCATTTTGTGAAGTTTTTCGACGAAAAACGAATTCCGTCGAAAACTGATGAATAAAATAATTGCAAAAGAAATTGATTTTGTGAAGTTTTTCGATGGAAAATGGATTCCGTCGAAAACTGATGAATAAAATAAATGCAAACGAAATTGATTTTGTGAAGTTTTTCGACGGAAAACGGATTCCGTCGAAGATTTTTAAAGGAAAGTGAATTCCGTCGAAAATGGACGAATAAAATAAATGCAAAAGAAATTGATTTTGTGAAGTTTTTTGACGGAAAATGAATTCCGTCGAAAACGGATGAATAAAATAAATTGCAAAAGAAATTCATTTTGTGAAGTTTTTCGACGGAAAACGAATTCCGTCGAAAACTGATGAATAAAATAAATACAAAAGAAATTGATTTTGTGAAGTTTTTCGATGGAAAATGGATTTCGTCGAAAACTGATGAGTAAAATAAATGCAAAAGAAATTGATTTTGTGAAGTTTTTTGACGGAAAATGGATTCCGTATAAGATTTTTGATAGGAAGTGATTTTTGTCGAAGATTTTTGACTGAAAATGAATTCCGTCGAAAACGGATGAATAAAATAAATGCAAAAAAAAATTATTTTGTAATTTTTTTCGACAAAAAATGGATTCCGTCGAAGATTTTTGACGGAAAATGAATTCCGTTGAAAACGGATGAATAAGATAAATGGAATAGAAATTCATTTTGTGATGATTTTTGGCGGAAAATGAATTCCATAAAAAATGGATGAATAAAATAAATGCAGAATAAATTGATTTTGTGTTATTTTTCGAAGGAAAATGGATTCCGTTGAAAACGGATGAATAAAATAAATGCTGAAGAAATTGATTTTGTGTTGTTTTTCGAAGGAAAATAGATTCCGTTGAAAATGGATGAATAAAATAAATGCAAAAAAAATTGACTTTGTGAAGTTTTTCGACGAAAAAGGAAATCTTTGGAAGATTTTTGACGGAAAAGGAATTCCGTCAAAAACGGATGACTAAAATATATTGGAAGAGAAATTGATTTTGTAAAGTTTTTCGACGGAAAACGGATTCCGTCGAAAACGGATGAAAAAAATACATGCAAAAGAAATTGATTTTGTGAAGTTTTTCGATGGAAAATGGATTCCGTCGAAAACTGATGAATAAAATAAATGCAAAAGAAATTGATTTTGTGAAGTTTTTCGATGGAAAATGGATTTCGTCGAAGATTTTTGACGGAAAATGAATTCCGTCGAAAATGGATGAATAAAATAAATGCGAAAGAAATTGATTTTGTGAAGTTTTTTGACGGAAAATGGATTCCGTCGAAAATGGATGAATAAAATAATTGCAAAAGAAATTGATTTTGTGAAGTTTTTCGATGGAAAATGGATTCCGTCGAAAACTGATGAATAAAATAAATGCAAACGAAATTGATTTTATGTAGTTTTTTGTCGGAAAATGGATTCCTACGACAAAAAATGGATTCCGTCGAAAATGGATGAATAAAATAAATTGCAAAAGAAATTCATTTTGTGTAGTTTTTCGACGGAAAAAGAATTTCATCGAAAACTGATGAATAAAATAAATGCAAAAGAAATTGATCTTGTAAAGTTTTTCGAAGGAAAATGGATTCCGTCGAAAACTGATGAATAAAATAAATGCAAAAGAAATTGATTTTGTGAAGTTTTTTGACGGAAAATGGATTCCGTCGAAGATTTTTGACGGAAAATGAATTCCGTTGACAATTGATGAATAAAAAAATGCAAAAGAAATTGATTTTGTGAAGTTTTTCGACGAAAAAAGAATCTCGTCGAAAACTGATGAATAAAATAAATGCAAAAGAAATTGCTTTTGTGAAGTTATTCGACGGAAAATGGATTCCGTTGAAAACCGATGAATAAAATAAATGCAAAAGAAATTGATTTTGTGAAGTTTTCCGAAGGAAAATGGATTCGTCGAAGATTTTTAAAGGAAAATGAATTCCGTCGAAAATGGATGAATAAAATAAATGCAAAAGAAATTGATTTTGTGAAGTTTTTTGACGGAAAATGAATTCCGTCGAAACGGATGAATAAAATAAATTGCAAAAGAAATTCATTTTGTGAAGTTTTTCGACGGAAAACGAATTCCGTCGAAAACTGATGAATAAAATAAATACAAAAGAAATTGATTTTGTGAAGATTTTCGATGGAAAATGGATTTCGTCGAAAACTGATGAGTAAAATAAATGCAAAAGAAATTGATTTTGTGAAGTTTTTTGACGGAAAATGGATTCCGTCTAAGATTTTTGACAGAAAGTGATTTTCGTCGAAGATTTTTGACTGAAAATGAATTCCGTCGAAAACGGATGATAAAATAAATGCAAAAAAAAATAATTTTTCGACAAAAAATGGATTCCGTCGAAGATTTTTGACGGAAAATGAATCCCGTTGAAAACAGATGAATAAGATAAATGGAATAGAAATTCATTTTGTGATGATTTTTGACGGAAAATGGATTCCATAAAAAACGGATGAATAAAATAAATGCAGAAGAAATTGATTTTGTGTTGTTTTTCGAAGGAAAATGGATTCCGTTGAAAATGGATGAATAAAATAAATGCTGAAGAAATTGATTTTGTGTTGTTTTTCGAAGGAAAATAGATTCCGTTGAAAATGGATGAATAAAATAAATGCAAAAAAATTGACTTTGTGAAGTTTTTCGAAGAAAAAGGAAATCTGTCGAAGATTTTTGACGGAAAATGAATTCCGTAAAAAACGGATGACCAAAATATATTGGAAGAGAAATTGATTTTGTAAAGTTTTTCGACGGAAAACGGATTCCGTCGAAAACGGATGAAAAAAATACATGCAAAAGAAATTGATTTTGTGAAGTTTTTCGATGGAAAATGGATTCCGTCAAAAATTGATGAATAAAATAAATGCAAAAGAAATTGATTTTGTGAAGTTTTTTGACGGAAAATGGATTCCGTCGAAGATTTTTGACGGAAAATGAATTCCGTTGACAATTGATGAATAAAATAAATGCAGAAGAAATTGATTTTGTGAAGTTTTTCGACGACAAAAGAATCTCGTCGAAAACTGATGAATAAAATAAATGCAAAAGAAATTGATTTTGTGAAGCTTTTCGACGGAAAATGGATTCCGTCGAAAACCGATGAATAAAATAAATGCAAAAGAAATTGATTTTGTGAAGTTTTCCGACGGAAAATGGATTCGTCGAAGATTTTTAAAGGAAAATGAATTCCGTCGAAAATGGATGAATAAAATAAATGCAAAAGAAATTGATTTTGTGAAGTTTTTTGACGGAAAATGAATTCCGTCGAAAACGGATGAATAAAATAAATTGCAAAAGAAATTCATTTTGTGAAGTTTTTCGACGGAAAACGAATTCCGTCGAAAACTGATGAATAAAATAAATACAAAAGAAATTGATTTTGTGAAGATTTTCGATGGAAAATGGATTTCGTCGAAAACTGATGAGTAAAATAAATGCAAAAGAAATTGATTTTGTGAAGTTTTTTGACGGAAAATGGATTCCGTCTAAGATTTTTGACAGAAAGTGATTTTCGTCGAAGATTTTTGACTGAAAATGAATTCCGTCGAAAATGGATGAATAAAATAAATGCAAAAGAAATTGATTTTGTGAAGATTTTCGACGGAAAATGAATCCCGTTGAAAACGGATGAATAAGATAAATGGAATAGAAATTCATTTTGTGATGATTTTTGACGGAAAATGGATTCCATAAAAAACGGATGAATAAAATAAATGCAGAAGAAATTGATTTTGTGTTGTTTTTCGAAGGAAAATGGATTCCGTTGAAAATGGATGAATAAAATAAATGCTGAAGAAATTGATTTTGTGTTGTTTTTCGAAGGAAAATAGATTCCGTTGAAAATGGATGAATAAAATAAATGCAAAAAAAATTGACTTTGTGAAGTTTTTCGAAGAAAAAGGAAATCTGTCGAAGATTTTTGACGAAAAATGAATTCCGTAAAAAACGGATGACCAAAATATATTGGAAGAGAAATTGATTTTGTAAAGTTTTTCGACGGAAAACGGATTCCGTCGAAAACGGATGAAAAAAATACATGCAAAAGAAATTGATTTTGTGAAGTTTTTCGACGGAAAAAGAATTCCGTCGAAAATTGATGAATAAAATAAATGCAAAAGAAATTGATTTTGTGAAGTTTTTTGACGGAAAATGGATTCCGTCGAAGATTTTTGATGGAAAATGAATTCCGTTGACAATTGATGAATAAAATAAATGCAAAAGAAATTGATTTTGTGAAGTTTTTCGACGAAAAAAGAATCTCGTCGAAAACTGATGAATAAAATAAATGCAAAAGAAATTGATTTTGTGAAGCTTTTCGACGGAAAATGGATTCCGTCGAAAACCGATGAATAAAATAAATGCAAAAGAAATTGATTTTGTGAAGTTTTCCGACGGAAAATGGATTCGTCGAAGATTTTTAAAGGAAAATGAATTCCGTCGAAAATGGATGAATAAAATAAATGCAAAAGAAATTGATTTTGTGAAGTTTTTTGACGGAAAATGAATTCCGTCGAAAACGGATGAATAAAATAAATTGCAAAAGAAATTCATTTTGTGAAGTTTTTCGACGGAAAACGAATTCCGTCGAAAACTGATGAATAAAATAAATACAAAAGAAATTGATTTTGTGAAGTTTTTCGATGGAAAATGGATTTCATCGAAAACTGATGAGTAAAATAAATGCAAAAGAAATTGATTTTGTGAAGTTTTTTGACGGAAAATGGATTCCGTCTAAGATTTTTGACAGAAAGTGATTTTCGTCGAAGATTTTTGACTGAAAATGAATTCCGTCGAAAACGGATGAATAAAATAAATGCAAAAAAAAATAATTTTTCGACAAAAAATGGATTCCGTCGAAGATTTTTGACGGAAAATGAATTCCGTTGAAAACGGATGAATAAGATAAATGGAATAGAAATTCATTTTGTGATGATTTTTGACGGAAAATGGATTCCATAAAAAACCGATAAATAAAATAAATGCAGAAGAAATTGATTTTGTGTTGTTTTTCGAAGGAAAATGGATTCCGTTGAAAACGGATGAATAAAATAAATGCTGAAGAAATTGATTTTGTGTTGTTTTTCGAAGGAAAATAGATTCCGTTGAAAAGAGATGAATAAAATAAATGCAAAAAAAATTGACTTTGTGAAGTTTTTCGACGAAAAAGGAAATCTGTCGAAGATTTTTGAGGGAAAATGAATTCCGTAAAAAACGGATGACTAAAATATATTGGAAGAGAAATTGATTTTGTAAAGTTTTTCGACGGAAAACGGATTCCGTCGAAAACGGATGAAAAAAATACATGCAAAAAAAATTGATTTTGTGAAGTTTTTCGATGGAAAATGGATTCCGTCAAGAACTGATGAATAAAATAAATGCAAAAGAAATTGATTTTGTGCAGTTTTTTGATGGAAAATGGATTTCGTCGAAGATTTTTGACGGAAAATGAATTCCGTCGAAAATGGATGAATAAAATAAATGCGAAAGAAAATGATTTTGTGAAGTTTTTGGACGGAAAATGGATTCCGTCGAAAATGGAAGAATAAAATAAATGCAAAAGAAATTGATATTGTGAAGTTTTTTAACAGAAAATGGATTCCGTCGAAAATGGATGAAAAAAATAAATGCAAAAGAAATTGATTTTGTGAAAATTTTCGACGAAAATGGATTGCGTCGAAGATTTTTGATGGAAAACGAATTCCGTCGAAAACGGATGAATAAAATAAATTGCAAAAGAAATTCATTTTGTGAATTTTTTCGACGGAAAAAGAATTTCTTCTAAAACTGATGAATAAAATAAATCAAAAAAATTGATCTTGTGATGTTTTTCGAAGGAAAATGGATTCCGTCGAAAACTGATGAATAAAATAAATGCAAAAGAAATTGATTTTGTGAAGTTTTTTGACGGAAAATGGACTCCGTCGAAGAATTTTGACGGAAAATGAATTCCGTCGAAAATTGATGAATAAAATAAATGCAAAAGAAATTGATTTTGTGAAGTTTTTCGACGGAAAACGAATTACGTCGAAAACTGATGAATAAAATAAATGCAAAAGAAATTGACTTTGTGAAGTTTTTCGACGGAAAATGGATTCCTTCGACGATAAAAGGATTCCGTAAAAAATGGATGAAAAAAATAAATGCAAAAGAAATTGATTTTGTGAATTTTTTCGACGGAAAATGGATTCCGACGGAGATTTTTGACGGAAAATGTACTCCGTCGAAAATGGAGGAATAAGATAAATGCAAAAGAAATTGATTTTGTGAAGTGTTTTGGCGGAAAATGGATGAATAAAATAAATGTAAAAGAAATTGATTTTGTGAAGTTTTTTGACGGAAAATGAATTCCGTCGAAAATGGATGAATAAAATAAATGCAAAAGAAATTCATTTTGTGAAGTTTTTCGACGGAAAAAGAATTTCTTCGAAAACTGATGAATAAAATAAATCAAAAAAATTGATCTTGTGATGTTTTTCGAAGGAAAATGGATTCCGTCGAAAACTGATGAATAAAATAAATGCAAAAGAAATTGATTTTGTGAAGTTTTTTGACGGAAAATGGACTCCGTCGAAGAATTTTGACGGAAAATGAATTCCGTCGAAAATTGATGAATAAAATAAATGCAAAAGAAATTGATTTTGTGAAGTTTTTCGATGGAAAATGGATTCCGTCGAAAACTGATGAATAAAATAAATGCAAAAGAAATTGATTTTGTGTAGTTTTTCGACGGAAAACGAATTCCGTCGAAAACTGATGAATAAAATAAATGCAAAAGAAATTGATATTCTGAAGTTTTTTGACAGAAAATGGATTCCGTCGAAAACGGATGAATAAAATAAATGCAAAAGAAATTGACATTGTGAAGTTTTTTGACGGAAAACGGATTCCGTCGAAAATGGATCAATAAAATAAATGCAAAAGAAATTGATTTTGTGAAGTTTTTGGACGGAAAATGGATTCCGTCGAAAATGGATGAATAAAATAAATGCAAAAGAAATTGATATTGTGGAGTTTTTTGACAGAAAATGGATTCCGTCGAAAACTGACGAATAAAATAAATGCAAAAGAAATTGGTTTTGTGAAGTTTTTCGACTGAAAATGGATTCCGTCAAAGATTTTTGACGGAAAATGAATTTCGTCGAAAATGGATGAATAAAATAAATTGGAAAAGAAATTGATTTTGTAAAGTTTTTCGATGGAAAATGGATTCCGTCGAAAATAGATGAAAAAAATAAATGCAAAAGAAATTGATTTTGTGAAGTTTTTCGATGGAAAATGGATTCTGTCGAAAACTGATGAATAAAATAAATGCAAAAGAAATTGATTTTGTGTAGTTTTTCGACGGAAAACGAATTCCGTCGAAAACTGATGAATAAAATAAATGCAAAAGAATTTGATATTTTGAAGTTTTTTGACAGAAAATAGATTACGTCGAAAATGGATGAATAAAATAAATGCAAAAGAAATTGATATTGTAAAGTTTTTTGACGGAAAACGGATTCCGTCGAAAATGGATGAATAAAATAAATGCAAAAGAAATTGATTTTATGAAGTTTTTTGACAGAAAATGGATTCCGTCGAAAATGGATGAATAAAATAAATGCAAAAGAAATTGATATTGTGAAGTTTTTTGAAGGAAAACGGATTCCGTCGAAAATGGATGAATAAAATAAATGCAAAAGCAATAGATTTAGTGAAGTTTTTCGATGAAAATGGATTGCGTCGAAGATTTTGGACGGAAAACGAATTTCGTCGAAAATGGATGAATATAATAAATTGCAAAAGAAATTCATTTTGTGAAGTTTTTCGACGAAAAACGAATTCCGTCGAAAACTGATGAATAAAATAATTGCAAAAGAAATTGATTTTGTGAAGTTTTTCGATGGAAAATGGATTCCGTCGAAAACTGATGAATAAAATAAATGCAAACGAAATTGATTTTGTGAAGTTTTTCGACGGAAAACGGATTCCGTCGAAGATTTTTAAAGGAAAGTGAATTCCGTCGAAAATGGATGAATAAAATAAATGCAAAAGAAATTGATTTTGTGAAGTTTTTTGACGGAAAATGAATTCCGTCGAAAACGGATGAATAAAATAAATTGCAAAAGAAATTCATTTTGTGAAGTTTTTCGACGGAAAACGAATTCCGTCGAAAACTGATGAATAAAATAAATACAAAAGAAATTGATTTTGTGAAGTTTTTCGATGGAAAATGGATTTCGTCGAAAACTGATGAGTAAAATAAAAGCAAAAGAAATTGATTTTGTGAAGTTTTTTGACGGAAAATGGATTCCGTATAAGATTTTTGACAGGAAGTGATTTTTGTCGAAGATTTTTGACTGAAAATGAATTCCGTCGAAAACGGATGAATAAAATAAATGCAAAAAATAATTATTTTGTAATTTTTTTTCGACAAAAAATGGATTCCGTCGAAGATTTTTGACGGAAAATGAATTCCGTTGAAAACGGATGAATAAGATAAATGGAATAGAAATTCATTTTGTGATGATTTTTGACGGAAAATGGATTCCATAAAAAACGGATGAATAAAATAAATGCAGAATAAATTGATTTTGTGTTATTTTTCGAAGGAAAATGGATTCCGTTGAAAACGGATGAATAAAATAAATGCTGAAGAAATTGATTTTGTGTTGTTTTTCGAAGGAAAATAGATTCCGTTGAAAATGGATGAATAAAATAAATGCTGAAGAAATTGATTTTGTGTTGTTTTTCGAAGGAAAATAGATTCCGTTGAAAATGGATGAATAAAATAAATGCAAAAAAAAAATGATTTTGTGTAGTTTTTCGACGGAAAACGAATTCCGTCGAAAACTGATGAATAAAATAAATGCAAAAGAAATTGATATTCTGAAGTTTTTTGACAGAAAATGGATTCCGTCGAAAACGGATGAATAAAATAAATGCAAAAGAAATTGACATTGTGAAGTTTTTTGACGGAAAACGGATTCCGTCGAAAATGGATCAATAAAATAAATGCAAAAGAAATTGATTTTGTGAAGTTTTTGGACGGAAAATGGATTCCGTCGAAAATGGATGAATAAAATAAATGCAAAAGAAATTGATATTGTGAAGTTTTTTGACAGAAAATGGATTCCGTCGAAAACTGACGAATAAAATAAATGCAAAAGAAATTGGTTTTGTGAAGTTTTTCGACTGAAAATGGATTCCGTCAAAGATTTTTGACGGAAAATGAATTTCATCGAAAATGGATGAATAAAATAAATTGGAAAATAAATTGATTTTGTAAAGTTTTTCGATGGAAAATGGATTCTGTCGAAAACTGATGAATAAAATAAATGCAAAAGAAATTCATTTTGTGAAGTTTTTCGACGGAAAACGAATTCCGTCGAAAACTGATGATTAAAATAAATACAAAAGAAATTGATTTTGTGAAGTTTTTCGATGGAAAATGGATTTCGTCGAAAACTGATGAGTAAAATAAAAGCAAAAGAAATTGATTTTGTGAAGTTTTTTGACGGAAAATGGATTCCGTATAAGATTTTTGACAGGAAGTGATTTTTGTCGAAGATTTTTGACTGAAAATGAATTCGGTCGAAAACGGATGAATAAAATAAATGCAAAAAAAAATTATTTTGTAATTTTTTTCGACAAAAAATGGATTCCGTCGAAGATTTTTGACGGAAAATGAATTCCGTTGAAAACGGATGAATAAGATAAATGGAATAGAAATTCATTTTGTGATGATTTTTGACGGAAAATGGATGAATAAAATAAATGCAGAATAAATTGATTTTGTGTTGTTTTTCGAAGGAAAATGGATTCCGTTTAAAACGGATGAATAAAATAAATGCTGAAGAAATTGATTTTGTGTTGTTTTTCGAAGGAAAATAGATTCCGTTGAAAATGGATGAATAAAATAAATGCTGAAGAAATTGATTTTGTGTTGTTTTTCGATGGAAAATGGATTCCGTCGAAAACTGATAAATAAAATAAATGCAAAAGAAATTGATTTTGTGTAGTTTTTCGACGGAAAACGGATTCCGTCGAAAACTAATGAATAAAATAAATGCAAAAGAAATTGATATTCTGAAGTTTTTTGACAGAAAATGGATTCCGTCGAAAACGGATGAATAAAATAAATGCAAAAGAAATTGACATTGTGAAGTTTTTTGACGGAAAACGGATTCCGTCGAAAATGGATCAATAAAATAAATGCAAAAGAAATTGATTTTGTGAAGTTTTTGGACGGAAAATGGATTCCGTCGAAAATGGATGAATAAAATAAATGCAAAAGAAATTGATTTTGTGAAGTTTTTTGACAGAAAATGGATTCCGTCGAAAACTGACGAATAAAATAAATGCAAAAGAAATTGGTTTTGTGAAGTTTTTCGACTGAAAATGGATTCCGTCAAAGATTTTTGACGGAAAATGAATTTCGTCGAAAATGGATGAATAACATAAATTGGAAAAGAAATTGATTTTGTAAAGTTTTTCGATGGAAAATGGATTCCGTCGAAAACTGATGAATAAAATAAATGCAAACGAAATTGATTTTGTGAAGTTTTTCGACGGAAAACGGATTCCGCCGAAGATTTGTAAAGGAAAGTGAATTCCGTCGAAAATGGATGAATAAAATAAATGCAAAAGAAATTGATTTTGTGAAGTTTTTTGACGGAAAATGAATTCCGTCGAAAACGGATGAATAAAATAAATTGCAAAAGAAATTCATTTTGTGAAGTTTTTCGACGGAAAACGAATTCCGTCGAAAACTGATGAATAAAATAAATACAAAAGAAATTGATTTTGTGAAGTTTTTCGATGGAAAATGGATTTCGTCGAAAACTGATGAGTAAAATAAAAGCAAAAGAAATTGATTTTGTGAAGTTTTTCGACGGAAAATGGATTCCGTATAAGATTTTTGATCGGAAAATGGATTTCGTCAAAGATTTTTGACTGAAAATGAATTCCGTCGAAAAAGGATGAATAAAATAAATGCAAAATAAAATTATTTTCTAATTCTTTTCGACAAAAAATGGATTCCGTCGAAGATTTTTGACGGAAAATGAATTCCGTTGAAAACGGATGAATAAGATAAATGGAATAGAAATTCATTTTGTGATGATTTTTGACGGAAAATGGATTCCATAAAAAATGGATGAATAAAATAAATGCAGAATAAATTGATTTTGTGTTATTTTTCGAAGGAAAATGGATTCCGTTGAAAACGGATGAATAAAATAAATGCTGAAGAAATTGATTTTGTGTTGTTTTTCGAAGGAAAATAGATTCCGTTGAAAATGGATGAATAAAATAAATGCTGAAGAAATTGATTTTGTGTTGTTTTTCGATGGAAAATGGATTCCGTCGAAAACTGATAAATAAAATAAATGCAAAAGAAATTGATTTTGTGTAGTTTTTCGACGGAAAACGAATTCCGTCGAAAACTAATGAATAAAATAAATGCAAAAGAAATTGATATTCTGAAGTTTTTTGACAGAAAATGGATTCCGTCGAAAACGGATGAATAAAATAAATGCAAAAGAAATTGACATTGTGAAGTTTTTTGACGGAAAACGGATTCCGTCGAAAATGGATCAATAAAATAAATGCAAAAGAAATTGATTTTGTGAAGTTTTTGGACGGAAAATGGATTCCGTCGAAAATGGATGAATAAAATAAATGCAAAAGAAATTGATTTTGTGAAGTTTTTTGACAGAAAATGGATTCCGTCGAAAACTGACGAATAAAATAAATGCAAAAGAAATTGGTTTTGTGAAGTTTTTCGACTGAAAATGGATTCCGTCAAAGATTTTTGACGGAAAATGAATTTCGTCGAAAATGGATGAATAACATAAATTGGAAAAGAAATTGATTTTGTAAAGTTTTTCGATGGAAAATGGATTCCGTCGAAAACTGATGAATAAAATAAATGCAAACGAAATTGATTTTGTGAAGTTTTTCGACGGAAAACGGATTCCGCCGAAGATTTGTAAAGGAAAGTGAATTCCGTCGAAAATGGATGAATAAAATAAATGCAAAAGAAATTGATTTTGTGAAGTTTTTTGACGGAAAATGAATTCCGTCGAAAACGGATGAATAAAATAAATTGCAAAAGAAATTCATTTTGTGAAGTTTTTCGACGGAAAACGAATTCCGTCGAAAACTGATGAATAAAATAAATACAAAAGAAATTGATTTTGTGAAGTTTTTCGATGGAAAATGGATTTCGTCGAAAACTGATGAGTAAAATAAAAGCAAAAGAAATTGATTTTGTGAAGTTTTTTGACGGAAAATGGATTCCGTATAAGATTTTTGACAGGAAGTGATTTTTGTCAAAGATTTTTGACTGAAAATGAATTCCGTCGAAAACGGATGAATAAAATAAATGCAAAATAAAATTATTTTCTAATTTTTTTCGACAAAAAATGGATTCCGTCGAAGATTTTTGACGGAAAATGAATTCCGTTGAAAACGGATGAATAAGATAAATGGAATAGAAATTCATTTTGTGATGATTTTTGACGGAAAATGGATTCCATAAAAAATGGATGAATAAAATAAATGCAGAATAAATTGATTTTGTGTTATTTTTCGAAGGAAAATGGATTCCGTTGAAAACGGATGAATAAAATAAATGCTGAAGAAATTGATTTTGTGTTGTTTTTCGAAGGAAAATAGATTCCGTTGAAAATGGATGAATAAAATAAATGCAAAAAAAATTGACTTTGTGAAGTTTTTCGACGAAAAAGGAAATCTGTCGAATATTTTTGACGGAAAATGAATTCCGTCAAAAACGGATGACTAAAATATATTGGAAGAGAAATTGATTTTGTAAAGTTTTTCGACGGAAAAGGATTCCGTCGAAAACGGATGAAAAAAATACATGCAAAAGAAATTGATTTTGTGAAGATTTTTGACGGAAAATGAATTCCGTCGAAAATGGATGAATAAAATAAATGCAAAAGAATTTGATTTTGTGAAGTTTTTCGATGGAAAATGGATTTCGTCGAAGATTTTTGACGGAAAATGAATTCCGTCGAAAATGGATGAATAAAATAAATGCGAAAGAAATTGATTTTGTGAAGTTTTTCGACGAAAAACGGATTCCGTCGAAAACTGATGAATAAAATAATTGCAAAAGAAATTGATTTTGTGAAGTTTTTCGATGGAAAATGGATTCCGTCGAAAACTGATGAATAAAATAAATGCAAACGAAATTGATTTTATGAAGTTTTTTGACGGAAAATGGATTCCTACGACGAAAAATGGATTCCGTCGAAAATGGATGAATAAAATAAATTGCAAAAGAAATTCATTTTGTGAAGTTTTTCGACGGAAAAAGAATTTCTTCGAAGACTGATGAATAAAATAAATGCAAAAGAAATTGATCTTGTAAAGTTTTTCGAAGGAAAATGGATTCCGTCGAAAACTGATGAATAAAATAAATGCAAAAGAAATTGATTTTGTGAAGTTTTTTGACGGAAAATGGATTCCGTCGAAGATTTTTGACGGAAAATGAATTCCGTTGACAATTGATGAATAAAATAAATGCAAAAGAAATTGATTTTGTGAAGTTTTTCGACGAAAAAAGAATCTCGTCGAAAACTGATGAATAAAATGAATGCAAAAGAAATTGATTTTGTGAAGTTTTTCGACGGAAAATGGATTCCGTCGAAAACCGATGAATAAAATAAATGCAAAAGAAATTGATTTTGTGAAGTTTTCCGAAGGAAAATGCATTCGTCGAAGATTTTTAAAGGAAAATGAATTCCGTCGAAAATGGATGAATAAAATAAATGCAAAAGAAATTGATTTTGTGAAGTTTTTTGACGGAAAATGAATTCCGTCGAAAACGGATGAATAAAATAAATTGCAAAAGAAATTCATTTTGTGAAGTTTTTCGACGGAAAACGAATTCCGTCGAAAACTGATGAATAAAATAAATACAAAAGAAATTGATTTTGTGAAGTTTTTCGATGGAAAATGGATTTCGTCGAAAACTGATGAGTAAAATAAATGCAAAAGAAATTGATTTTGTGAAGTTTTTTGACGGAAAATGGATTCTGTCTAAGATTTTTGACAGAAAGTGATTTTCGTCGAAGATTTTTGACTGAAAATGAATTCCGTCGAAAACGGATGAAAAAATAAATGCAAAAAAAAATAATTTTTCGACAAAAAATGGATTCCGTCGAAGATTTTTGACGGAAAATGAATTCCGTTGAAAACGGATGAATAAGATAAATGGAATAGAAATGCATTTTTTGATGATTTTTGACGGAAAATGGATTCCATAAAAAACGGATAAATAAAATAAATGCAGAAGAAATTGATTTTGTGTTGTTTTTCGAAGGAAAATGGATTCCGTTGAAAATGGATGAATAAAATAAATGCTGAAGAAATTGATTTTGTGTTGTTTTTCGAAGGAAAATAGATTCCGTTGAAAATGGATGAATAAAATAAATGAAAAAAAAATTGACTTTGTGAAGTTTTTCGAAGAAAAAGGAAATCTGTCGAAGATTTTTGACGGAAAATGAATTCCGTAAAAAACGGATGACTAAAATATATTGGAAGAGAAATTGATTTTGTAAAGTTTTTCGACGGAAAACGGATTCCGTCGAAAACGGATGAAAAAAATACATGCAAAAGAAATTGATTTTGTGAAGTTTTTCGATGGAAAATGGATTCCGTCAAAAACTGATGAATAAAATAAATGCAAAAGAAATTGATTTTGTGAAGTTTTTTGATGGAAAATGGATTTCATCGAAGATTTTTGACGGAAAATGAATTCCGTCGAAAATGGATGAATAAAATAAATGCGAAAGAAATTGAATTTGTGAAGTTTTTGGACGGAAAAAGGATTCCGTCGAAAATGGAAGAATAAAATAAATGCAAAAGAAATTGATATTGTGAAGTTTTTTGACAGAAAATGGATTCCATCGAAAATGGATGAATAAAATAAATGCAAAAGAAATTGATTTTGTGAAAATTTTCGACGAAAATGGATTGCGTCGAAGATTTTTGATGGAAAACGAATTCCGTCGAAAACGGATGAATAAAATAAATTGCAAAAGAAATTCATTTTGTGAAGTTTTTCGACGGAAAAAGAATTTCTTCGAAAACTGATGAATAAAATAAATGCAAAAAATTTGATCTTGTGATGTTTTTCGAAGGAAAATGGATTCCGTCGAAAACTGATGAATAAAATAAATGCAAAAGAAATTGATTTTGTGAAGTTTTTCGACGAAAAACGGATTCCGTCGAAAACTGATGAATAAAATAATTGCAAAAGAAATTGATTTTGTGAAGTTTTTCAATGGAAAATGGATTCCGTCGAAAACTGATGAATAAAATAAATGCAAACGAAATTGATTTTATGAAGTTTTTTGACGGAAAATGGATTCCTACGATGAAAAATGGATTCCGTCGAAAATGGATGAATAAAATAAATTGCAAAAGAAATTCATTTTGTGAAGTTTTTCGACGGAAAAAGAATTTCTTCGAAAACTGATGAATAAAATAAATGCAAAAGAAATTGATCTTGTAAAGTTTTTCGATGGAAAATGGATTCCGTCGAAAATTAATGAATAAAATAAATGCAAAAGAAATTGAATTTGTGAAGTTTTTTGACGAAAAATGGATTCCGTCGAAGATTTTTAAAGGAAAATGAATTCCGTCGAAAATGGATGAATAAAATAAATGCAAAAGAAATGGATTTTGTGAATTTTTTTGACGGAAAATGAATTCCGTCGAAAACGGATGAATAAAATAAATTGCAAAAGAAATTCATTTTGTGAAGTTTTTCGACGGAAAACGAATTCCGTCGAAAACTGATGAATAAAATAAATACAAAAGAAATTGATTTTGTGAAGATTTTCGATGGAAAATGGATTTCGTCGAAAACTGATGAGTAAAATAAATGCAAAAGAAATTGATTTTGTGAAGTTTTTTGACGGAAAATGGATTTCGTCTAAGATTTTTGACAGAAAGTGATTTTCGTCGAAGATTTTTGACTGAAAATGAATTCCGTCGAAAACGGATGATAAAATAAATGCAAAAAAAAATAATTTTTCGACAAAAAATGGATTCCGTCAAAGATTTTTGACGGAAAATGAATTCCGTTGAAAACGGATGAATAAGATAAATGGAATAGAAATTCATTTTTTGATGATTTTTGACGGAAAATGGATTCCATAAAAAACGGATGAATAAAATAAATGCAGAAGAAATTGATTTTGTGTTGTTTTTCGAAGGAAAATGGATTCCGTTGAAAATGGATGAATAAAATAAATGCTGAAGAAATTGATTTTGTGTTGTTTTTCGATGGAAAATAGATTCCGTTGAAAATGGATGAATAAAATAAATGCAAAAAAAATTGACTTTGTGAAGTTTTTCGAAGAAAAAGGAAATCTGTCGAAGATTTTTGACGGAAAATGAATTCCGTAAAAAACGGATGACTAAAATATATTGGAAGAGAAATTGATTTTGTAAAGTTTTTCGACGGAAAACGGATTCCGTCGAAAACGGATGAAAAAAATACATGCAAAAGAAATTGATTTTGTGAAGTTTTTCGATGGAAAATGGATTCCGTCAAAAACTGATGAATAAAATAAATGCAAAAGAAATTGATTTTGTGAAGTTTTTTGATGGAAAATGGACTCCGTCGAAGAATTTTGACGGAAAATGAATTCCGTCGAAAATTGATGAATAAAATAAATGCAAAAGAAATTGATTTTGTGATGTTTTTCGACGGAAAACGAATTCCGTCGAAAACTGATGAATAAAATAAATGCAAAAGAAATTGACTTTGTGAAGTTTTTCAACGGAAAATGGATTCCTTCGACGAAAAATGGATTCCGTAAAAAATGGATGAAAAAAATAAATGCAAAAGAAATTGATTTTGTGAAGTTTTTCGACGGAAAATGGATTCCGATGGAGATTTTTGTCGGAAAATGTACTGCCTCGAAAATGGAGGAATAAGATAAATGCAAAAGAAATTGATTTTGTGAAGTGTTTTGGCGGAAAATGGATGAATAAAATAAATGCAAAAGAAATTGATTTTGGGAAGTTTT
The DNA here is from genome assembly GCA_032173675.1 of Gastrolobium villosum. Lineage (NCBI taxonomy): Eukaryota > Viridiplantae > Streptophyta > Magnoliopsida > Fabales > Fabaceae > Gastrolobium > Gastrolobium villosum. The sequence continues at coordinate 24,199 of JAVKPL010013279.1, read as the reverse complement.
TCGATGGAAAATGGATTCCGTTGAAAACTGATGAATAAACTAAATGCAAAAGAAATTGATTTTGTGTAGTTTTTCGACGGAAAACGAATTCCGTCGAAAACTGATGAATAAAATAAATGCAACAGAAATTGATATTCTGAAGTTTTTTGACAGAAAATGGATTCCGTCGAAAACGGATGAATAAAATAAATGCAAAAGAAATTGACATTGTGAAGTTTTTTTTAAGGAAAACGGATTCCGTCGAAAATGGATCAATAAAATAAATGCAAAAGAAATTGATTTTGTGAAGTTTTTGGACGGAAAATGGATTCCGTCGAAAATGGATGAATAAAATAAATGCAAAAGAAATTGATATTGTGAAGTTTTTTGACAGAAAATGGATTCCGTCGAAAACTGACGAATAAAATAAATGCAAAAGAAATTGGTTTTGTGAAGTTTTTCGACTGAAAATGGATTCCGTCAAAGATTTTTGACGGAAAATGAATTTCGTCGAAAATGGATGAATAAAATAAATTGGAAAAGAAATTGATTTTGTAAAGTTTTTCGATGGAAAATGGATTCCGTCGAAAATAGATGAAAAAAATAAATGCAAAAGAAATTGATTTCGTGAAGTTTTTCGACGGAAAATGGATTCCGTCGAAGATTTTTGACGGAAAATGGATTCCGTCGAAAACTGACGAATAAAATAAATGCAAAAGAAATTGATTTTGTGAAGTTTTTCGATGGAAAATGGATTCCGTCGAAGATTTTTGACGGAAAATGAATTCCGTCGCAAATGGATAAATAAAATAAATGCAAAAGAAATTGATTTTGTGAAGTTTTTTGACGGAAAACGAATTCCGTCGAAAACGGATAAATAAAATAAATTGCAAAAGAAATTAATTTTGTGAAGTTTTTCGACGGAAAAAGAATTCCGTCGAAAACTGATAAATAAAATAAATGCAAAAGAAATTGATTTTGTGAAGTTTTTCGACGGAAAATGGATTCCGTCGAAAACTGACGAATAAAATAAATGCAAAAGAAATTAGTTTTGTGATGTTTTTCGACTGAAAATGGATTCCGTCAAAGATTTTTGACGGAAAATGGATTCCGTCGAAAATGGATGAATAAAATAAATGCAAAAGAAATTGATATTGTGAAGTTTTTTGACGGAAAACGGATTCCGTCGAAAATGGATGAATATAATAAATGCAAAAGCAATTGATTTTGTGAAGGTTTTCGACGAAAATGGATTTCGTCGTAGATTTTTGACGGAAAACGAATTCCGTCGAAAATGGAAGAATAAAATAAATTGCAAAAGAAATTCATTTTTTGCAGTATTTCGACGGAAAACGAATTCCGTCGAAAACTGATAAATAAAATAAATTCAAAAGAAATTGATTTTGTGAAGTTTTTCGATGGAAAATGGATTCCGTCGAAAACTGATGAATAAAACAAATGCAAAAGAAATTCATTTTGTGAAGTTTTTCGACGAAAATGGATTTCGTCGTAGATTTTTGACGGAAAACGAATTCCGTCGAAAATGGATAAATAAAATAAATTGCAAAAGAAATTCATTATGTGAAGTTTTTCGACGGAAAACGAATTCCGTCGAAAATTGACGAATAAAATAAATGCAAAAGAAATTGGTTTTGTGAATTTTTTCGACTGAAAATGGATTCCGTCAAAGATTTTTGACGGAAAATGAATTTCATCGAAAATGGATGAATAAAATAAATGCAAAAGAAATGGATTTTGTGAAGTTTTTTGACAGAAAATGGATTCCGTCGAAAATGGATGAATAAAATAAATGCAAAATAAATTGATATTGTGAAGTTTTTTGACGAAAAACGGATTCCATCGAAAATGGATGAATATAATAAATGCAAAAGCAATTGATTTTGTGAAGGTTTTCGACGAAAATGGATTTCGTCGTAGATTTTTGACGGAAAACGAATTCCGTCTAAAATGGATGAATAAAATAAATTGCAAAAGAAATTCATTTTTTGAAGTATTTCGATGGAAAACGAATTCCGTCGAAAACTGATAAATAAAATAAATGCAAAAGAAATTGATTTTGTGAAGTTTTTCGATGGAAAATGGATTCCGTCGAAAACTGATGAATAAAACAAATGCAAAAGAAATTCATTTTGTGAAGTTTTCGACGAAAATGGATTTCGTCGAAGATTTTTGACGGAAAACGAATTCCGTCGAAAATGGATAAATAAAATAAATTGCAAAAGAAATTCATTATGTGAAGTTTTTCGATGGAAAACGAATTCCGTCGAAAACTGATTAATAAAATAATTGCAAAAGAAATTGATTTTGTGAAGTTTTTCGATGGAAAATGGATTCCGTCGAAAACTGATGAATAAAATAAATGCAAAAGTAATTGATTTTGTGAAGTTTTTCGACGGAAAATGGATTCCTACGATGGAAAATGGATTCCGTCGAAAACGGATGAAAAAAATAATTGCAAAAGAAATTGATTTTGTGAAGTTCTATGACGGAAAATGGATTCCGTCGAAAATGGATGAATAAAATAAATGCAAAAGAAATTGATTTTGTGAAGTTTTTCGATGGAAAATGGATTTCGTCGAAAACTGATGAATAAAATAAATGCAAAAGAAATTGACTTTTTGAAGTTTTTCGACGGAAAAGGGATTCCGTCGAAGATTTTTGACGGAAAATGTATTCCTTCGAAAATGGATGAATAAAATAAAAACAAAAGAAATTGATTTTGTGAAGTTCTTTGACGGAAAATGGATTCCGTCGAAAATGGATGATTAAAATAAATGCAAAGAAATTGATTTTGTGAAGTTTTTCGATGGAAAATGGATTTCGTCGAAAACTGATGAATTAAATAAATGCAAAAGAAATTGACTTTGTGAAGTTTTTCGACGGAAAAGTGATTCCGTCGAAGATTTTTGACGGAAAATGTATTCCGTCGAAAATGGATGAATAAAATAAATGCAAAAGAAATTGATTTTGTGAAGTTTTTCGACGGAAAAAGAATTTCGTCGAAAATGGATTCCTAAAATAAATGCAAAAGAAATTGATTTTATGAAGTTTTTCGACGCAAAATGGATTCCGTCGAAAACCGATGAATAAAATAAATGCAAAAGAAATTGATTTTGTGAAGTTTTTCGACGGAAAATGGATTCCGTCGAAGATTTTTGAAGGAAAATGAATTCCGTCGAAAATGTATGAATAAAATAAATGCAAAAGAAATTGATTTTGTGAAGTTTTTTGACGGAAAACGGATTCCGTCGAAAATGGATGAATAAAATAAATGCAAAAGCAATTGATTTTGTGAAGTTCTTCGACGAAAATGGATTTCGTCGAAGATTTTTGACGGAAAATGGATTCCGTCGAAAACTGACGAATAAAATAAATGCAAAAGAAATTGGTTTTGTGAAGTTTTTCGACTGAAAATGGATTCCGTCAAAGATTTTTTGACGGAAAATGAATTTCGTCGAAAATGGATGAATAAAATAAATGCAAAAGAAATGGATTTTGTGAAGTTTTTGACAGAAAATGGATTCCGTCGAAAATGGATGAATAAAATAAATGCAAAAAAAATTGATATCGTGAAGTTTTTTGACGGAAAACGGATTCCGTCGAAAATGGATGAATATAATAAATGCAAAAGCAATTGATTTTGTGAAGGTTTTCGACAAAAATGGATTTCGTCGTAGATTTTTGACGGAAAACGAATTCCGTCGAAAATGGATGAATAAAATAAATTGCAAAAGAAATTCATTTTTTGAAGTATTTCGACGGAAAACGAATTCCGTCGAAAACTGATGAATAAAATAAATTCAAAAGAAATTGATTTTGTGAAGTTTTTCGACGGAAAATGGATTCCGTCGAAAACTGATGAATAAAACAAATGCAAAAGAAATTCATTTTGTGAAGTTTTTCGACGAAAATGGATTTCGTCGTAGATTTTTGACGGAAAACGAATTCCGTCGAAAATGGATAAATAAAATAAATTGCAAAAGAAATTCATTATGTGAAGTTTTTCGACGGAAAACGAATTCCGTCGAAAATTGACGAATAAAATAAATGCAAAAGAAATTGATTTTGTGAATTTTTTCGACTGAAAATGGATTCCGTCAAAGATTTTTGACGGAAAATGAATTTCATCGAAAATGGATGAATAAAATAAATGCAAAAGAAATGGATTTTGTGAAGTTTTTTGACAGAAAATGGATTCCGTCGAAAATGGATAAATAAAATAAATGCAAAATAAATTGATATTGTGAAGTTTTTTGACGAAAAACGGATTCCATCGAAAATGGATGAATATAATAAATGCAAAAGCAATTGATTTTGTGAAGGTTTTCGACGAAAATGGATTTCGTCGTAGATTTTTGACGGAAAACGAATTCCGTCTAAAATGGATGAATAAAATAAATTGCAAAAGAAATTCATTTTTTGAAGTATTTCGATGGAAAACGAATTCCGTCGAAAACTGATAAATAAAATAAATGCAAAAGAAATTGATTTTGTGAAGTTTTTCGATGGAAAATGGATTCCGTCGAAAACTGATGAATAAAACAAATGCAAAAGAAATTCATTTTGTGAAGTTTTCGACGAAAATGGATTTCGTCGAAGATTTTTGACGGAAAACGAATTCCGTCGAAAATGTATAAATAAAATAAATTGCAAAAGAAATTCATTATGTGAAGTTTTTCGATGGAAAACGAATTCCGTCGAAAACTGATGAATAAAATAATTGCAAAAGAAATTGATTTTGTGAAGTTTTTCGATGGAAAATGGATTCCGTCGAAAACTGATGAATAAAATAAATGCAAAAGTAATTGATTTTGTGAAGTTTTTCGACGGAAAATGGATTCCGTCGAAAACGGATGAAAAAAATAATTGCAAAAGAAATTGATTTTGTGAAGTTCTATGACGGAAAATGGATTCCGTCGAAAATGGATGAATAAAATAAATGCAAAAGAAATTGATTTTATGAAGTTTTTCGATGGAAAATGGATTTCGTCGAAAACTGATGAATAAAATAAATGCAAAAGAAATTGACTTTTTGAAGTTTTTCGACGGAAAAGGGATTCCGTCGAAGATTTTTGACGGAAAATGTATTCCTTCGAAAATGGATGAATAAAATAAAAACAAAAGAAATAGATTTTGTGAAGTTCTTTGACGGAAAATGGATGATTAAAATAAATGCAAAGAAATTGATTTTGTGAAGTTTTTCGATGGAAAATGGATTTCGTCGAAAACTGATGAATTAAATAAATGCAAAAGAAATTGACTTTGTGAAGTTTTTCGACGGAAAAGTGATTCCGTCGAAGATTTTTGACGGAAAATGTATTCCGTCGAAAATGGATGAATAAAATAAATGCAAAAGAAATTGATTTTGTGAAGTTTTTCGACGGAAAAAGAATTTCGTCGAAAATGGATTCCTAAAATAAATGCAAAAGAAATTGATTTTATGAAGTTTTTCGACGCAAAATGGATTCCGTCGAAAACCGATGAATAAAATAAATGCAAAAGAAATTGATTTTGTGAAGTTTTTCGACGGAAAATGGATTCCGTCGAAGATTTTTGAAGGAAAATGAATTCCGTCGAAAATGTATGAATAAAATAAATGCAAAAGAAATTGATTTTGTGAAGTTTTTTGACGGAAAACGGATTCCGTCGAAAATGGATGAATAAAATAAATGCAAAAGCAATTGATTTTGTGAAGTTCTTCGACGAAAAATGGATTCCGTCGAAAACTGACGAATAAAATAAATGCAAAAGAAATTGGTTTTGTGAAGTTTTTCGACTGAAAATGGATTCCGTCAAAGATTTTTTGACGGAAAATGAATTTCGTCGAAAATGGATGAATAAAATAAATGCAAAAGAAATGGATTTTGTGAAGTTTTTGACAGAAAATGGATTCCGTCGAAAATGGATGAATAAAATAAATGCAAAAAAAATTGATATCGTGAAGTTTTTTGACGGAAAACGGATTCCGTCGAAAATGGATGAATATAATAAATGCAAAAGCAATTGATTTTGTGAAGGTTTTCGACAAAAATGGATTTCGTCGTAGATTTTTGACGGAAAACGAATTCCGTCGAAAATGGATGAATAAAATAAATTGCAAAAGAAATTCATTTTTGGAAGTATTTCGACGGAAAACGAATTCTGTCGAAAACTGATAAATAAAATAAATGCAAAAGAAATTGATTTTGTGAAGTTTTTCGATGGAAAATGGATTCCGTCGAAAACTGATGAATAAAACAAATGCAAAAGAAATTCATTTTGTGAATTTTTCGACGAAAATGGATTTCATCGAAGATTTTTGACGGAAAACGAATTCCGTCGAAAAAGGATAAATAAAATAAATTGCAAAATAAATTCATTATATGAAGTTTTTCGACGGAAAACGAATTCCGTCGAAAACTGATGAATAAAATAATTGCAAAAGAAATTGATTTTGTGAAGTTTTTCGATGGAAAATGGATTCCGTCGAAAACTGATGAATATAATAAGTGCAAAAGTAATTGATTTTGTGAAGTTTTTCGACGGAAAATGGATTCCTACGATGGAAAATGGATTCCGTCGAAAACGAATGAAAAAAATAATTGCAAAAGAAATTGATTTTGTGAAGTTCTATGACGGAAAATGGATTCCGTCGAAAATGGATGAATAAAATAAATGCAAAAGAAATTGATTTTATGAAGTTTTTCGATGGAAAATGGATTTCGTCGAAAACTGATGAATAAAATAAATGAAAAAAAATTGACTTTTTGAAGTTTTTCGATGGAAAAGGAATTCCGTCGAAGATTTTCGACGGAAAATGTATTCCTTCGAAAATGGATGAATAAAATAAAAACAAAAGAAATTGATTTTGTGGAGTTCTTTGACGGAAAATGGATTCCGTCGAAAATGGATGAATAAAACAAATGCAAAGAAATTGATTTTGTGAAGTTTTTCGATGGAAAATGGATTTCGTCGAAAACTGATGAATAAAATAAATGCAAAAGAAATTAACTTTTTGAAGTTTTTCGACGGAAAAGTGATTCCGTCGAAGTTTTTTGAAAGAAAATGTATTCCGTCGAAAATGGATGAATAAAATAAATACAAAAGAAATTGATTTTGTGAAGTTTTTCGACGGAAAAAGAAATTCGTCGAAAATGGATTCCTAAAATAAATGCAAAAGAAATTGATTTTGTGAAGTTTTTCGATGGAAAATGGACTCCGTCGAAAACCGATGAATAAAATAAATGCAAAAGAAATTGATTTTGTGAAGTTTTTCGACGGAAAATGGATTCCGTCGAAGATTTATGAAGGAAAATGAATTTCGTCGAAAATGGATGAATAAAATAAATGCAAAAGAAATTGATTTTGTGAAGTTTTTTGACGGAAAACGGATTCCGTCGAAAATGGATGAATAAAATAAATGCAAAAGCAATTGATTTTGTGAAGTTCTTCGACGAAAATGGATTTCGTCGAAGATTTTTGACGGAAAATGAATTCCGTCGAAAACGGATGAATAAAATAAATTGCAAAAGAAATTCATTTTGTGAAGTTTTTCGACGGAAAACGAATTCCGTCGAAAACTGATGAATAAAATAAATACAAAAAAAATTGATTTTGTGAAGTTTTTCGATGCAAAATGGATTTCGTCAAAAACTGATGAATAAAATAAATGCAAAAGAAATTGATTTCGTGAAGTTTTTTGACGGAAAATGGATTCCGTCGAAGATTTTTGACAGAAAGCGATTTTCGTTGAAGATTTTTGACTGAAAATGAATTCCGTCGAAAACGGACGAATAAAATAAATGCAAAAAAAAAATTATTTTGTAATTTTTTTCGACAAAAAATGGATTCCGTCGAAGATTTTTGACGGAAATTGAATTCCTTTGAAAACGGATGAATAAGATAAATGGAATAGAAATTCATGTTGTGATTATTTTTGACGGAGAATGGATTCCATAAAAAACGGATGAATAAAATAAATGCAGAAGAAATTGATTTTGTGTTGTTTTTCGAAGGAAAATGGATTCCGTTGAAAACGGATGAATAAAATAAATGCTGAAGAAATTAATTTTGTGTTGTTTTTCGAAGGAAAATAGATTCCGTTGAAAATGGATGAATAAAATAAATGCAAAAAAAATTGACTTTGTGAAGTTTTTTGACGAAAAAGGAAATCTGTCGAAGATTTTTGACGGAAAATGAATTCCGTCAAAAACGGATGACTAAAATAAATGGGAAGAGAAATTGATTTTGTAAAGTTTTTCGATGGAAAATGGATTCCGTCAAAAACGGATGAAAAAAATACATGCAAAAGAAATTGGTTTTGTGAAGTTTTTGGACGGAAAATGGATTCAGTCGAAAATGGATGAATAAAATAAATTCAAAAGAAATTGATATTGTGAAGCTTTTTGACAGAAAATGTATTCCGTCGAAAATGGATGAATAAAATAAATGCAAAAGAAATTGATTTTGTGAAGTTTTTCGACGAAAATGGAATGCGTCGAAGATTTTTGATGGAAAACGAATTCCGTCGAAAACGGATGAATAAAATAAATTGCAAAATAAATTCATTTTGTGAAGTTTTTCGGCGGAAAAAGAATTTCTTCGAAAACTGATGAATAAAATAAATGCAGAAGAAATTGATTTTGTGAAGTTTTTGACGGAAAATGGATTCAGTCGAAGATTTTTGACGGAAAATGAATTCCGTCGAAAATTGATGAATAAAATAAATGCAAAAGAAATTGATTTTCTGAAGTTTTTCGACGGAAAAAGAATCTCGTCGAAAACTGATGAATAAAATAAATGCAAAAGAAATTGACTTTGTGAAGTTTTTCAACGGAAAACGGATTTCGTCGAAAATCGATGAATAAAATAAATGCAAAAGAAATTGATTTTGTGAAGTTTTTCGACGGAAAATGGATTTCGTCGAAGATTTTTGAAGGAAAATGAATTCCGTCGAAAATGGATGAATAAAATAAATGCAAAAGAAATTGATTTTGTGATGTTTTTTGACGGAAAACGGATTCCGTCGAAAATGGATGAATAAAATAAATGCAAAAGCAATTGATTTTGTGAAATTCTTCGACGAAAATGGATTTCGTCGAAGATTTTTGAAGGAAAATGAATTCCGTCGAAAACGGATGAATAAAATAAATTGCAAAAGAAATTCATTTTGTGAAGTTTTTCGACGGAAAATGAATTCCGTCGAAAACTGATGAATAAAATAAATACAAAAAAAATTGATTTTGTGAAGTTTTAGAATGCAAAATGGATTTCGTTAAAAACTGATGAATAAAATAAATGCAAAAGAAATTGATTTCGTGAAGTTTTTTGACGGAAAATGGATTCCGTCGAAGATTTTTGACAGAAAGCGATTTTTGTTGAAGATTTTTGACTGAAAATGAATTCCGTCGAAAACGGACGAATAAAATAAATGCAAAAAAAAATTATTTTGTAATTTTTTTCGACAAAAAATGGATTCCATCGAAGTTTTTTGACGGAAATTGAATTCCTTTGAAAACGGATGAATAAGATAAATGGAATAGAAATTCATGTTGTGATTATTTTTGACGGAGAATGGATTCCATAAAAAACGGATGAATAAAATAAATGCAGAAGAAATTGATTTGTGTTGTTTTTCGAAGGAAAATGGATTCCGTTGAAAACGGATGAATAAAATAAATGCTGAAGAAATTGATTTTGTGTTGTTTTTCGAAGGAAAATAGATTCCGTTGAAAATGGATGAATAAAATAAATGCAACAAAATTGACTTTGTGAAGTTTTTTGACGAAAAAGGAAATCTGTCGAAGATTTTTGACGGGAAATGAATTCCGTCAAAAACGGAAGACTAAAATAAATTGGAAGAGAAATTGATTTTGAATAGTTTTTCGATGGAAATGGATTCCGTCAAAAACGGATGAAAAAAATACATGCAAAAGAAATTGATTTTGTGAAGTTTTTGGACGGAAAATGGATTCAGTCGAAAATGGATGAATAAAATAAATTCAAAAGAAATTGATATTGTGAAGCTTTTTGACAGAAAATGTATTCCGTCGAAAATGGATGAATAAAATAAATGCTAAAGAAATTGATTTTGTGAATTTTTTCGACGAAAATGGAATGCGTCGAAGATTTTTGATGGAAAACGAATTCCGTCGAAAACGGATGAATAAAATAAATTGCAAAAGAAATTCATTTTGTGAAGTTTTTCGACGGAAAAAGAATTTCTTCGAAAACTGATGAATAAAATAAATGCAAAAGAAATTGATTTTGTGAAGTTTTTGACGGAAAATGGATTCAGTCGAAGATTTTTGACGGAAAATGAATTCCGTCGAAAATTGATGAATAAAATAAATGCAAAAGAAATTGATTTTGTGAAGTTTTTCGACGGAAAAAGAATTCTGTCGAAAACGGATTAATAAAATAAATGCAAAAGAAATTGATTTTGTGAAGTTTTTCAACGGAAAATGGATTCCGTCGAAAACCGATGAATAAAATAAATGCAAAAGAAATTGATTTTGTGAAGTTTTTCGACGGAAAATGGATTTCGTCGAAGATTTTTGAAGGAAAATGAATTCCGTCGAAAATGGATGAATAAAATAAATGCAAAAGAAATTGATTTTGTGAAGTTTTTTGACGGAAAACGGATTCCGTCGAAAATGGATGAATAAAATAAATGCAAAAGCAATTGATTTTGTGAAGTTCTTCGACGAAAATGGATTTCGTCGAAGATTTTTGACGGAAAATGAATTCCGTCGAAAACGGATGAATAAAATAAATTGCAAAAGAAATTCATTTTGTGAAGTTTTTCGACGGAAAACGAATTCCGTCGAAAACTGATGAATAAAATAAATACAAAAAAAATTGATTTTGTGAAGTTTTTCGATGCAAAATGGATTTCGTCAAAAACTGATGAATAAAATAAATGCAAAAGAAATTGATTTTGTGAAGTTTTTTGACGGAAAATGGATTCCGTCGAAGATTTTTGACAGAAAGCGATTTTCGTTGAAGATTTTTGACTGAAAATGAATTCCGTCGAAAACGGACGAATAAAATAAATGCAAAAAAAAATTATTTTGTAATTTTTTTCGACAAAAAATGGATTCCGTCGAAGATTTTTGACGGAAATTGAATTCCTTTGAAAACAGATGAATAAGATAAATGGAATAGAAATTCATGTTGTGATTATTTTTGACGAAAAATGGATTCCATAAAAAACGGATGAATAAAATAAATGCAGAAGAAATTGATTTTGTGTTGTTTTTCGAAGGAAAATGGATTCCGTTGAAAACGGATGAATAAAATAAATGCTGAAGAAATTGATTTTGTGTTGTTTTTCGAAGGAAAATAGATTCCGTTGAAAATGGATGAATAAAATAAATGCAAAAAAAATTGACCTTGTGAAGTTTTTTGACGAAAAAGGAAATCTGTCGAAGATTTTTGACGGGAAATGAATTCCGTCAAAAACGGATGACTAAAATAAATTGGAAGAGAAATTGATTTTGTAAAGTTTTTCGATGGAAAATGGATTCCGTCAAAAACGGATGAAAAAAATACATGCAAAAGAAATTGATTTTGTGAAGTTTTTGGACGGAAAATGGATTCAGTCGAAAATGGATGAATAAAATAAATGCAAAAGAAATTGATATTGTGAAGTTTTTTGACAGAAAATAAAATAAATGTATTTTGTGAAGTTTTTCCGTCGAAAATGGATGAATAAAATAAATGCAAAAGAAATTGATTTTGTGATTTTTTGTGAAGTTTTTCGAAAACGAAATGAAAAAAAAACGAATTCCGTTGAAAATGGATGAATAAAATAAATTGCAAAAGAAATTCATTTTGTGAAGTTTTTCGACGGAAAAAGAATTTCTTCGAAAACTGATGAATAAAATAAATGCAAAAGAAATTGATTTTGTGAAGTTTTTGACGGAAAATGGATTCAGTCGAAGATTTTTGAAAGAAAATGAATTCCGTCGAAAATTGATGAATAAAATAAATGCAAAAGAAATTGATTTTGTGAAGTTTTTCGACGGAAAAAGAATCTCGTCGAAAACTGATGAATAAAATAAATGCAAAAGAAATTGACTTTGTGAAGTTTTTCAACGGAAAACGGATTCCGTCGAAAATCGATGAATAAAATAAATGCAAAAGAAATTGATTTTGTGAAGTTTTTCGACGGAAAATGGATTCGTCGAAGATTTTTGAAGGAAAATGAATTCCGTCGAAAATGGATGAATAAAATAAATGCAAAAGAAATTGATTTTGTGAAGTTTTTTGACGGAAAACGGATTCCGTCGAAAATGGATGAATAAAATAAATGCAAAAGCAATTGATTTTGTGAAGTTCTTCGACGAAAATGGATTTCGTCGAAGATTTTTGAAGGAAAATGAATTCCGTCGAAAACGGATGAATAAAATAAATTGCAAAAGAAATTCATTTTGTGAAGTTTTTCGACGGAAAACGAATTCCGTCGAAAACTGATGAATAAAATAAATACAAAAAAAATTGATTTTGTGAAGTTTTTCGAATGCAAAATGGATTTCGTCGAAAACTGATGAATAAAATAAATGCAAAAGAAATTGATTTTGTGAAGTTTTTTGACGGAAAATGGATTCCGTCGAAGATTTTTGACAGAAAGCGATTTTCGTTGAAGATTTTTGACTGAAAATGAATTCCGTCGAAAACGGATGAATAAAATAAATGCAAAAAAAAATTATTTTGTAATTTTTTTTGACAAAAAATGGATTCCGTCGAAGATTTTTGACGGAAAATGAATTCCTTTGAAAACGGATGAATAAGATAAATGGAATAGAAATTCATTTTGTGATGATTTTTGACCGAAAATGGATGAATAAAATAAATGCAGAAGAAATTGATTTTGTGTTGTTTTTCGAAGGAAAATGGATTCCGTTGAAAACGGATGAATAAAATAAATGCTGAAGAAATTGATTTTGTGTTGTTTTTCGAAGGAAAATAGATTCCGTTGAAAATGGATGAATAAAATAAATGCAAAAAAAATTGACTTTGTGAAGTTTTTCGACGAAAAAGGAAATCTGTCGAAGATTTTTGACGGAAAATGAATTCCGTCAAAAACGGATGACTAAAATAAATTGGAAGAGAAATTGATTTTGTAAAGTTTTTCGACGGAAAATGGATTCCGTCGAAAACGGATGAATAAAATAAATGCAAAAGAAATTGATTTTATGAAGTTTTTCGATGGAAAATGGATTCCGTCGAAAACTGATGAATAAAATAAATGCAAAAGAAATTGATTTTGTGAAGTTTTTCGATGGAAAATGGATTTCGTCGAAGATTTTTGACGGAAAATGAATTCCGTCGAAAATGGATGAATAAAATAAATGCGAAAGAAATTGATTTTGTGAAGTTTTTGGACGGAAAATGGATTCCGTCGAAAATGGAAGAATAAAATAAATGCAAAAGAAATTGATATTGTGAAGTTTTTTGACAGAAAATGGATTCCGTCGAAAATGGATGAATAAAATAAATGCAAAAGAAATTGATTTTGTGAAAAATTTTGACGAAAAAGGATTGCGTCGAAGATTTTTGATGGAAAACGAATTCCGTCGAAAACGGATGAATAAAATAAATTGCAAAAGAAATTCATTTCGTGAAGTTTTTCGACGGAAAAAGAATTTCTTCGAAAACTGATGAATAAAATAAATGCAAAAGAAATTGATCTTGTGAAGTTTTTCGAAGGAAAATGGATTCCGTCGAAAACTGATGAATAAAATAAATGCAAAAGAAATTGATTTTGTGAAGTTTTTTGACGGAAAATGGACTTTTTTTGACGGAAAATGAATTTCGTCGAAAATTGATGAATAAAATAAATGCAAAAGAAATTGATTTTGTGAAGTTTTTCTACGGAAAATGAATTCCGTCGAAAACTGATGAATAAAATAAATGCAAAAGAAATTGACTTTGTGAAGTTTTTCGACGGAAAATGGATTCCTTCGACGAAAAATGGATTCCGTAAAAAATGGATGAAAAAAGTAAATGCAAAAGAAATTGATTTTGTGAAGTTTTTCGACGGAAAATGGATTCCGACGGAGATTTTTGACGGAAAATGTACTCCGTCGAAAATGGAGGAATAAAATAAATGCAAAAGAAATTGATTTTGTGAAGTGTTTTGGCGGAAAATGGATTCCGTCGAAAATGGATGAATAAAATAAATGCAAAAGAAATTGATTTTGTGAAGTTTTTCGATGGAAAATGGATTCCGTCGAAAACTGATGAATAAAATAAATGCAAAAGAAATTGATTTTGTGTAGTTTTTCGACGGAAAACGAATTCCGTCGAAAACTGATGAATAAAATAAATGCAAAAGAAATTGATATTCTGAAGTTTTTTGACAGAAAATGGATTACGTCGAAAATGGATGAATAAAATAAATGCAAAAGAAATTGATATTGTGAAGTTTTTTGACGGAAAACGGATTCCGTCGAAAATGGATGAATAAAATAAATGCAAAAGAAATTGATTTTATGAAGTTTTTTGACAGAAAATGGATTCCGTCGAAAATGGATGAATAAAATAAATGCAAAAGAAATTGATATTGTGAAGTTTTTTGAAGGAAAACGGATTCCGTCGAAAATGGATGAATAAAATAAATGCAAAAGCAATTGATTTAGTGAAGTTTTTCGATGAAAATGGATTGCGTCGAAGATTTTTGACGGAAAACGAATTTCGTCGAAAATGGATGAATATAATAAATTGCAAAAGAAATTCATTTTGTGAAGTTTTTCGACGAAAAACGAATTCCGTCGAAAACTGATGAATAAAATAATTGCAAAAGAAATTGATTTTGTGAAGTTTTTCGATGGAAAATGGATTCCGTCGAAAACTGATGAATAAAATAAATGCAAACGAAATTGATTTTATGAAGTTTTTTGACGGAAAATGGATTCCTACGACGAAAAAAGGATTCCGTCGAAAATGGATGAATAAAATAAATTGCAAAAGAAATTCATTTTGTGAAGTTTTTCGACGGAAAAAGAATTTCTTCGAAAACTGATGAATAAAATAAATGCAAAAGAAATTGATCTTGTAAAGTTTTTCGAAGGAAAATGGATTCCGTCGAAAACTGATGAATAAAATAAATGCAAAAGAAATTGATTTTGTGAAGTTTTTTGACGGAAAATGGATTCCGTCGAAGATTTTGGACGGAAAATGAATTCCGTCGAAAATTGATGAATAAAATAAATGCAAAAGAAATTGATTTTGTGAAGTTTTTCGACGGAAAATGAATCTCGTCGAAAACTGATGAATAAAATAAATGCAAAAGAAATTTATTTTGTTAAGTTTTTCGACGGAAAATGGATTCCGTCGAAGATTTTTAAAGGAAAATGAATTCCGTCGAAAATGGATGAATAAAATAAATGCAAAAGAAATTGATTTTGTGAAGTTTTTTGACGGAAAATGAATTCCGTCGAAAACGGATGAATAAAATAAATTGCAACAGAAATTCATTTTGTGAAGTTTTTCGACGGAAAACGAATTCCGTCGAAAACTGATGAATAAAATAAATACAAAAGAAATTGATTTTGTGAAGTTTTTCGATGGAAAATGGATTTCGTCGAAAACTGATGAGTAAAATAAATGCAAAAGAAATTGATTTTGTGAAGTTTTTTGACGGAAAATGGATTATGTCTAAGATTTTTGACAGAAAGTGATTTTCGTCGAAGATTTTTGATTGAAAATGAATTCCGTCGAAAACGGATGAATAAAATAAATGCAAAAGAAATTGATTTTGAGAAAAAAATGGAAATTGATTTAATTCCGTCGAAAATTGATTAATAATATATATGCAAAAGAAATTGATTTTGTGAAGTTTTTCGTCGGAAAAAGAATCTTGTCGAAAACTGATGAATAAAATAAATGCAAAAGAAATTGATTTTGTGAAGTTTTTCGACGGAAAATGGATTCCGTCGAAGATTTTTACAGGAAAATGAATTCCGTCGAAAATGGATGAATAAAATAAATTGCAAAAGAAATTGATATTGTGAAGTTTTTTGACAGAAAATGGATTCCGTCGAAAATGGATGAATAAAATAAATGCAAAAGAAATTGATTTTGTGAAAATTTTTCGACGAAAATGGATTGCGTCGAAGATTTTTGATTTCCGTCGAAAACGGATGAATAAAATAAATTGCAAAAGAAATTCATTTTGTGAAGTTTTTCGACGGAAAAAGAATTTCTTCGAAAACTGATGAATAAAATAAATGCAAAAGAAATTGATCTTGTGAAGTTTTTCGAAGGAAAATGGATTCCGTCGAAAAATGATGAATAAAATAAATGCAAAAGAAATTGATTTTGTGAAGTTTTTCGATGGAAAATGGATTCCGTCGAAAACTGATGAATAAAATAAATACAAAAGAAATTGATTTTGTGAAGTTTTTCGATGGAAAATGGATTTCGTCGAAAACTGATGAGTAAAATAAATGCAAAAGAAATTGATTTTGTGAAGTTTTTTGACGGAAAATGGATTCCGTCTAAGATTTTTGACAGAAAGTGATTTTCGTCGAAGATTTTTGATTGAAAATGAATTCCTTCGAAAACGGATGAAAAAAATAAATGCAAAAGAAATTGATTTTGTGAAGTTTTTCGACGGAAAATGGATTCCGTCGAAGATTTTTGAAGGAAAATGAATTCCGTTTAAAACGGATGAATAAAATAAATGGAATAGAAATTCATTTTGTGATGATTTTTGACGGAAAATGGATTCCAAAAACGGATGAATAAAATAAATGCAGAAGAAATTGATTTTGTGTTGTTTTTCGAAGGAAAATGGATTCCGTTGAAAACGGATGAATAAAATAAATGCTGAAGAAATTGATTTTGTGTTGTTTTTCGAAGGAAAATAGATTCCGTTGAAAATGGATGAATAAAATAAATGCAAAAAAAATTGACTTTGTGAAGTTTTTCGACGAAAAAGGAAATCTGTCGAAGATTTTTGACGGAAAATGAATTCCGTCAAAAACGGATGACTAAAATATATTGGAAGAGAAATTGATTTTGTAAAGTTTTTCGACGGAAAACGGATTCCGTCGAAAACGGATGAAAAAAATACATGCAAAAGAAATTGATTTTGTGAAGTTTTTCGATGGAAAATGGATTCCGTCGAAAACTGATGAATAAAATAAATGCAAAAGAAATTGATTTTGTGAAGTTTTTCGATGGAAAATGGATTTCGTCGAAGATTTTTGACGGAAAATGAATTCCGTCGAAAATGGATGAATAAAATAAATGCGAAAGAAATTGATTTTGTGAAGTTTTTGGACGGAAAATGGATTCCGTCGAAAAAGGAAGAATAAAATAAATGCAAAAGAAATTGATATTGTGAAGTTTTTTGACAGAAAATGGATTCCGTCGAAAATGGATGAATAAAATAAATGAAAAAGAAATTGATTTTGTGAAAATTTTCGACGAAAATGGATTGCGTCGAAGATTTTTGATGGAAAACGAATTCCGTCGAAAACGGATGAATAAAATAAATTGCAAAAGAAATTCATTTTGTGAAGTTTTTCGACGGAAAAAGAATTTCTTCGAAAACTGATGAATAAAATAAATGCAAAAGAAATTGATCTTGTGAAGTTTTTCGAAGGAAAATGGATTCCGTCGAAAACTGATGAATAAAATAAATGCAAAAGAAATTGATTTTGTGAAGTTTTTTGACGGAAAATGGACTCCGTCGAAGAATTTTGACGGAAAATGAATTCCGTCGAAAATTGATGAATAAAATAAATGCAAAAGAAATTGATTTTGTGAAGTTTTTCGACGGAAAACGAATTCCGTCGAAAACTGATGAATAAAATAAATGCAAAAGAAATTGACTTTGTGAAGTTTTTCGACGGAAAATGGATTCCTTCGACGAAAAATGGATTCCGTAAAAAATGGATGAAAAAAATAAATGCAAAAGAAATTGATTTTGTGAAGTTTTTCGACGGAAAATGGATTCCGACGGAGATTTTTGACGGAAAATGTACTCCGTCGAAAATGGAGGAATAAAATAAATGCAAAAGAAATTGATTTTGTGAAGTGTTTTTGCGTAAAATGGATGAATAAAATAAATGCAAAAGAAATTGATTTTGTGAAGTTTTTCGATGGAAAATGGATTCCGTCGAAAACTGATGAATAAAATAAATGCAAAATAAATTGATTTTGTGTAGTTTTTCGACGGAAAACGAATTCCGTCGAAAACTGATGAATAAAATAAATGCAAAAGAAATTGATATTCTGAAGTTTTTTGACAGAAAATGGATTCCGTCGAAAACGGATGAATAAAATAAATGCAAAAGAAATTGATATTGAAGTTTTTTTATGGAAAACGGATTCCATTGAAAATGGATGAATAAAATAAATGCAAAAGAAATTGATTTTATGAAGTTTTTTGACAGAAAATGGATTCCGTCGAAAATGGATGAATAAAATAAATGGAAAAGAAATTTATTTTGTGAAGTTTTTTGACGGAAAACGGATTCCGTCGAAAATGGATGAATAAAATAAATGCAAAAGCAATAGATTTTTTGAAGTTCTTCGACGAAAATGGATTTCGTCGAAGATTTTTGAAGGAAAATGAATTCCGTCGAAAATGGATGAATAAAATAAATGGAAAAGAAATTGATTTTGTGAAGTTTTTTGACGGAAAACGGATTCCGTCGAAAATGGATGAATAAAATAAATGCAAAAGCAATTGATTTTTTGAAGTTCTTCGACGAAAATGGATTTCGTCGAAGATTTTTGACGGAAAACGAATTCCGTCGAAAACGGATGAATAAAATAAATTGCAAAAGAAATTCATTTTGTGAAGTTTTTAGACGGAAAACGAATTCCGTCGAAAACTGATGAATAAAATAAATACAAAAGAAATTGATTTTGCGAAGTTTTTCGATGGAAAATGGATTTCGTCGAAAACTGATGAGTAAAATAAATGGAAATTGAAATTGATTTTGTGAAGTTTTTTGACGGAAAATGGATTCCGTCGAAGATTTTTGACAGAAAGTGATTTTCGTCGAAGATTTTTGACTGAAAATGAATTCCGTCGAAAACGGATGAATAAAATAAATGCAAAAAAAATTATTTTGTAATTTTTTTTGACAAAAAATGGATTCCGTCGAAGATTTTTGACGGAAAATGAATTCCGTTGAAAACGGATGAATAAGATAAATGGAATAGAAATTCATTTTGTGATGATTTTTGACGGAAAATGGATTCCATAAAAAACGGATGAATAAAATAAATGCAGAAGAAATTGATTTTGTGTTGTTTTTCAAAGGAAAATGGATTCCGTTGAAAACGGATGAATAAAATAAATGCTGAAGAAATTGATTTTGTGTTGTTTTTCGAAGGAAAATAGATTCCGTTGAAAATGGATGAATAAAATAAATGCAAAAGAAATTGATTTTATGAAGTTTTTCGACGAAAAATGGATTCCGTCGAAGATTTTTGACGAAAAATGTATTCCGTCAAAAACGGATGACTAAAATATAAATGGAAGAGAAATTGATTTTGTAAAGTTTTTCGACGGAAAACGGATTCCGTCGAAAACGGATGAAAAAAATACATGCAAAAGAAATTGATTTTGTGAAGTTTTTCGATGGAAAATGGATTCCGTCGAAAACTGATGAATAAAATAAATGCAAAAGAAATTGATTTTGTGAAGTTTTTCGATGGAAAATGGATTTCGTCGAAGATTTTTGACGGAAAATGAATTCCGTCGAAAATGGATGAATAAAATAAATGCGAAAGAAATTGATTTTGTGAAGTTTTTGGACGGAAAATGGATTCCGTCGAAAATGGAAGAATAAAATAAATGCAAAAGAAATTGATATTGTGAAGTTTTTTGACAGAAAATGGATTCCGTCGAAAATGGATGAATAAAATAAATGCAAAAGAAATTGATTTTGTGAAAATTTTCGACGAAAATGGATTGCGTCGAAGATTTTTGATGGAAAACGAATTCCGTCGAAAACGGATGAATAAAATAAATTGCAAAAGAAATTCATTTTGTGAAGTTTTTCGACGGAAAAAGAATTTCTTCGAAAACTGATGAATAAAATAAATGCAAAAGAAATTGATCTTGTGAAGTTTTTCGAAGGAAAATGGATTCCGTCGAAAACTGATGAATAAAATAAATGCAAAAGAAATTGATTTTGTGAAGTTTTTTTGACGGAAAATGGATTCCGTCGAAGAATTTTGACGAAAAGAAATTTTCGTCGAAAATTGATGAATAAAATAAATGCAAAAGAAATTGATTTTGTGAAGTTTTTCGACGGAAAACGAATTCCTTCGAAAACTGATGAATAAAATAAATGCAAAAGAAATTGATTTTGTGAAGTTTTTCGACGGAAAATGGATTCCGTCGAAAAAATGGATTTTGAAAAAATGGATGAATAAAATAAATGCAAAAGAAATTGATTTTGTGAAGTTTTTTGACGAAAAAAAATGGATTCCGTCGAAAATGGATGAATAAAATAAATGCAAAAGAAATTGATTTTATGAAGTTTTTTGACGAAAAATGGATTCCGTTGAAGATTTTTGACGAAAAATGTATTCCGTCGAAAACGGATGAATAAAATAAATGCAAAAGAAATTGATTTAGTGAAGTTTTTCGATGAAAATGGATTGCGTCGAAGATTTTTGACGAAAACGAATTTCGTCGAAAATGGATGAATATAATAAATTGCAAAAGAAATTCATTTTGTGAAGTTTTTCGACGAAAAACGAATTCCGTCGAAAACTGATGAATAAAATAATTGCAAAAGAAATTGATTTTGTGAAGTTTTTCGATGGAAAATGGATTCCGTCGAAAACTGATGAATAAAATAAATGCAAACGAAATTGATTTTATGAAGTTTTTTGACGGAAAATGGATTCCGTCGAAAATGGATGAATAAAATAAATTGCAAAAGAAATTCATTTTGTGAAGTTTTTCGACGGAAAAAGAATTTCGTCGAAAACTGATGAATAAAATAAATGCAAAAGAAATTGATCTTGTAAAGTTTTTCGACGGAAAATGGATTCCGTCGAAAACTGATGAATAAAATAAATGCAAAAGAAATTGATTTTGTGAAGTTTTTCGACGGAAAATGGATTCCGTCGAAAACTGATGAATAAAATAAATGCAAAAGAAATTGATTTTGTGAAGTTTTTCGACGGAAAATGGATTCCGTCGAAAACCGAAATAAATGCAAAAGAAATTGATTTTGTGAAGTTTTTCGACGGAAAATGGAAAATAAATGCAAAAGAAATTGATTTTGAAGTTTTTCCGGAAAATCGAAAATGGATGAATAAAATAAATGCAAAAGAAATTGATTTTGTGAAGTTTTTTGACGGAAAATGAATTCCGTCGAAAACGGATGAATAAAATAAATTGCAAAAGAAATTCATTTTGTGAAGTTTTTCGACGGAAAACGAATTCCGTCGAAAACTGATGAATAAAATAAATACAAAAGAAATTGATTTTGTGAAGTTTTTCGATGGAAAATGGATTTCGTCGAAAATTGATGAGTAAAATAAATGCAAAAGAAATTGATTTTGTGAAGTTTTTTGACAGAAAATGGATTCCGTCTAAGATTTTTGACAGAAAATGATTTTCGTCGAAGATTTTTGACTGAAAATGAATTCCGTCGAAAACGGATGAATAAAATAAATGCAAAAAAAAAATTATTTTGTAATTTTTTTCGACAAAAAATGGATTCCGTCGAAGATTTTTGACGGAAAATGAATTCCGTTGAAAACGGATGAATAAGATAAATGGAATAGAAATTCATTTTGTGATGATTTTTGACGGAAAATGGATTCCATAAAAAATGGATGAATAAAATAAATGCAGAAGAAATTGATTTTGTGTTGTTTTTCGAAGGAAAATGGATTCCGTTGAAAACAGATGAATAAAATAAATGCTGAAGAAATTGATTTTGTGTTGTTTTTCGAAGGAAAATAGATTCCGTTGAAAATGGATGAATAAAATAAATGCAAAAAAATTGACTTTGTGAAGTTTTTCGACGAAAAAGGAAATCTGTCGAAGATTTTTGACGGAAAATGAATTCCGTCAAAAACGGATGACTAAAATATATTGGAAGAGAAATTGATTTTGTAAAGTTTTTCGACGGAAAACGGATTCCGTCGAAAACGGATGAAAAAAATACATGCAAAAGAAATTGATTTTGTGAAGTTTTTCGATGGAAAATGGATTCCGTCGAAAACTGATGAATAAAATAAATGCAAAAGAAATTGATTTTGTGAAGTTTTTCGATGGAAAATGGATTTCGTCGAAGATTTGTGATGGAAAATGAATTCCGTCGAAAATGGATGAATAAAATAAATGCGAAAGAAATTGATTTTGTGAAGTTTTTGGACGGAAAATGGATTCCGTCGAAAATGGAAGAATAAAATAAATGCAAAAGAAATTGATATTGTGAAGTTTTTTGACAGAAAATGGATTCCGTCGAAAATGGATGAATAAAATAAATGCAAAAGAAATTGATTTTGTGAAAATTTTCGACGAAAATGGATTGCGTCGAAGATTTTTGATGGAAAACGAATTCCGTCGAAAACGGATGAATAAAATAAATTGCAAAAGAAATTCATTTTGTGAAGTTTTTCTACGGAAAAAGAATTTCTTCGAAAACTGATGAATAAAATAAATGCAAAAGAAATTGATCTTGTGAAGTTTTTCGAATGAATCCGTCGAAAACTGATGAATAAAATAAATGCAAAAGAAATTGATTTTGTGAAGTTTTTTGACGGAAAATGGATTAAATGCAAAAGAAATTGATTTTGTGAAGTTTTTCGGAAAATGAATTCCGTCGAAAATTGATGAATAAAATAAATGCAAAAGAAATTGATTTTGTGAAGTTTTTCGACGGAAAATGGATTCCGTCGAAAACTGATGAATAAAATAAATGCAAAAGAAATTGATTTTGTGAAGTTTTTCGACGGAAAATGGATTCCGTCGAAGATTTTTAAAGGAAAATGAATTCCGTCGAAAATGGATGAATAAAATAAATGCAAAAGAAATTGATTTTGTGAAGTTTTTTGACGGAAAATGAATTCCGTCGAAAATGGATGAATAAAATAAATGCAAAATAAATTGATTTTGTGAAGTTTTTTGACAGAAAATGGATTCCGTCGAAAATGGATGAATAAAATAAATGCAAAAGAAATTGATTTTGTGAAAATTTTTCGACGAAAATGGATTGCGAAATCGAAGATTTTTGATGGAAAACGAATTCCGTCGAAAACGGATGAATAAAATAAATTGCAAAAGAAATTCATTTTGTGAAGTTTTTCGACGGAAAATGGATTCCGTCGAAAACCGATGAATAAAATAAATGCAAAAGAAATTGATTTTGTGAAGTTTTTCGACGGAAAATGGATTCCGTCGAAGATTTTTAAAGGAAAATGAATTCCGTCGAAAATGGATGAATAAAATAAATGCAAAAGAAATTGATTTTGTGAAGTTTTTTGACGGAAAACGAATTCCGTCGAAAACTGATGAATAAAATAAATACAAAAGAAATTGATTTTGTGAAGTTTTTTTGATGGAAAATGGATTTCGTCGAAAACTGATGAGTAAAATAAATGCAAAAGAAATTGATTTTGTGAAGTTTTTTGACGGAAAATGGATTCTGTCTAAGATTTTTGACAGAAAGTGATTTTCGTCGAAGATTTTTGATTGAAAATGAATTCCGTCGAAAACGGATGAATAAAATAAATGCAAAAAAAATTATTTTGTAATTTTTTTCGACAAAAAATGGATTCCGTCGAAGATTTTTGACGAAAAATGAATTCCGTTGAAAACGGATGAATAAGATAAATGGAATAGAAATTCATTTTGTGATGATTTTTGACGGAATATGGATTCCATAAAAAACGGATGAATAAAATAAATGCAGAAGAAATTGATTTTGTGTTGTTTTTCGAAGGAAAATGGATTCCGTTGAAAACGGATGAATAAAATAAATGCTGAAGAAATTGATTTTGTGTTGTTTTTCGAAGGAAAATAGATTCCGTTGAAAATGGATGAATAAAATAAATGCAAAAAAAATTGACTTTGTGAAGTTTTTCGACGAAAAAGGAAATCTGTCGAAGATTTTTGACGGAAAATGAATTCCGTCAAAAACGGATGACTAAAATAAATTGGAAGAGAAATTGATTTTGTAGTTTTTCGACGAAAAACGGATTTCCGTCGAAAACGAATGAA